>JAACNH010008880.1:0-12124 GCA_019447015.1 Hymenochirus boettgeri
TAACCATATAATAGCCAAGTAATATAATAACCATATAATAGCCATATAATAACCTAGTCATATAATCTCGTTATATAATAACCATATAATACCCTAGTTTATATTATAATTATATAATACCCATATAATACCTAGTCCATAAAATAACGATACAGTAAACCTAGTCATATAAATACCATATATAACCTAGTTCATATAATAACCATAGAATAGCCATATAAGAACCTAGTCATATAATAACCATCTAGTACCTAGTCCTATAATACCAGTAAGATATACCATTATAATAGCCAAGTAATATAAATAACCATATAATAGCCATATTATAACCTCGTCATATAATCACCATTTAGTACCTACTTCATATAATAACCTATTAATAAATAAACCTTATAATAATTCATATAACACCTAGTTTTATATAGTAATCCAATAATAACCTATATATAATAACCCTATAATAACCTAGTTATATAATAACCATATATATCTAGTACTATATAACCATATAATAACCTAGTGATATAAGAGCCTAGTAATATAAATACCATATAATAACCATTCATATAACCATAGAATCCTAGTCATATAATAACCATATAATAAACCTAGTCTATAATACCATATAATAATCTAGTAATATAATAATCCATATAATAACCTGTTAATATACCCATATATACCTGTCTATACTAACCATATAATAACCTAGTAATAAATAACCCTATATAACCAAGTCAATATAATACCATATAATAGCCTAATAATACACCTAGTCATATCATAACCATATGTAACCTAGTCACTAATAACCTAGTATATAATAACCTTAATAATAATCATATAAGTAGCCTAGTTATATATAACCATATAATAACCTAGTAATCTAATCCCCATATCAATAACCTAGTTATATAAGACATATAAAAATCTAGTAAATAATGACCATATTATACCTATACTATAATAACCATATAATAACCTAGTAATAATAGCCTAGTAAATATAATAACAATATAATAACCTTATCAATCCAGATACGAACCTAGTATCCAATAACATATAAGATACTAGTATTATAATAACCATATATAACTCTAGTTAATAAAAATATAATAACCTAGTATAAATACCTAGTAACTATAATAACCAGCATATAATACTAGGTAGTATACCATATAAACTAGCATATAAATCAAGCCGACTTATAAAACACCATATAATATTAGTAAATATAATAACATATCATAACCTAGTCAAAATAACATGTATAATCCTAGTTTACCATATAATAAATGTATGATAAGTAACCATAATAAACATTCATATATAAACCTCTATAATAATAATACCAATAGGATATCAATAACACGTCATATAATAACCAGTGATAAATACCATATCAGTAAGACATATAACCATATAATAACCTAGTCATATAAAACCATTATAAAAACCTAGTCATATAAAACCATATAATAGCCTAGTTCATATAATAACCATATAATAACTAGTATCAGATAATAGCATATAATAACCTCGTAGATAAGTAACAGTGACAGAATAGATAAGACCATATAGTAATAACCTATCAAAACCATAGTCTACATATAATTTAACCTGAAAAAACCATATCAATAAACGAATAGTAAACCATTCATATATAACCTGTGACTAATAACCATATATACCTCATTAAATATATAACCATGATACATATGTATCCATATATAACCTAGCATATAATAACCAGTATAGATAATACCTAGTCACTAATAATACCCGATATACATAACCGTATAATAAAAAGAACCTAGTTCATGATAATAACCATAATAACTTACATATATAATAATCCATAATACAATACAGACATGTAATAAGCCTAGTCAGATGTAATAACCCATAAACAACCTAGTCATATAATAACCATATATAACACTAGAAATTAAACCAAAATACTTAAGGTAACCTAGTCATTAATAACCTTATAAAATGCATATAATAACCTAGTTAGTATAAAACCATATAGCTAACCTAGTGCTAATATAACCAGTCTACCATAATAATGTAACCAATAATACATAAAAACCTAGTCAGTATAATAAAACTAGTCATTCAGTAACTAAGGCATATAATAAGACCTAATAACCAGATATAACTGCTCGTATATTAAACACAGTCATTAAAACTAGTCTATAATAACCTAAGAACTAGCATATAAAACTATTACCCATATAACATAGCAATATCCTAGTATATAATAAACCATCTTAACCGTAACCAAGTTTATAATACTAAATAACCGATCATATATAACAGTAAAATCCAGTATATATAACTAGTCAAATCTATATCATACCCTATAATAACCTAGTCCTATAATACACATATTGAAACTTTTTTAATAGTTTGCATGTGTTCCGTGACTTCCCTGCTGGACCAATGTCGTTATATGTTGGGCGCATTTTCAATGAATGTGGAGAGGAATGTCTGGTACGGGTAACTTGGGGTTAGGTGTGGGTTTGGGGTTGTATATTCAACCGAAGTTTCCTATTTCAACTGGATTTCTGCAGAACTTTTGAAAACCTTTATCGACCTTTTTGAAGCTTTTTTGAACTTGAAATTATTTGATGTTTTACAGATTATTCAATAGATTGACGGATACCGATATGATCAGAAAAAGGATCTGACCAACCGAAGCTCCCATGACATTCATTGGGTTGTTTTCACTTTTTGAAAGAACAAAACTTATTCAAATCTACTAACACACTGCCGTCTTTATTTCCCATGATCATATAGCAGTGCCGTTTGCAGAAAACATTTGATTCGGCTTGTCCAATGCGGAAAGAACAAAACAATCTCAGTATCATCCACGTTTATGGGGCGGTGATGGTTACATCCAATTAAGTCAGAGACTGATAACACCTTCGTTCGTTATTTTTCGCAAGCCTTCGAATTTACCGGTTCGCTAAACTGAAATATAATAAAACCGATAATACCTAGTAATATACTACCCATATAATAACCTAGTGTATAATAATAACCATATACTAACCTAGTGATATAATAAATATAAAAAAAAACAAAAAAAAAAAAAAAAAAAAAAAAAAAAAAAAAAAAAAAAAAAAAAAAATATCATATAATATAATAACCCTATAATAACCAAGGTAATATAATAACCTATAATAGCCCCATATCCTAAACCTGTCCTATAATAACCATCTAGTAACCTAGTCATAAACCATATAATAACCTTATTTTATATAATAACCATATCATCACCTGTACTATAATACCTATCTAATACCCTAGTCATATAATAACCATATATAACCTAGTCCTACAATCCCATATACTAACTTAGTATATATCACCATATATACCAATTTACTATAATTAACCCATAATAGCCATATATCACCTAGTCATATATACCCATAAGTAACCTAAGTCATATAATAACCTAGTAAATTAATAACCTTCAAATAATCATATAATTAACCATAGTTTATAATTACCATATAATACTAGTTATCTAATAACCATATAATAATCTAAGTAATATCATAACCATATTATAACCTAGTCCATATAATTAAATAATATACTAGTGATATAAGAGCCTAGTAATATAAACCATAAATAACCTAGTCTCATAACCCATATCAGCACCTAGTCATATATACCCAAATAATAACTAGTTCATATCAAATAACCATATAATAACCAAGTAATATAATACACCATTAATAGCCCATAAAAATACCCTATCCTATAATAACCATATAGTAACCTAGTCATATCTAAACCTAGTAATATAATAACCATATCATAACCTAGTCATATAATAACCATAAATACCCTAGTAATTATAACCATATAACTACTTATAATATAATAACCATATCAAATACCAAGTATTAAAACCATTAATACACTATAATAACCTAGTCATATAATAACCATATTAACCGAGTCAATAATACCTTAGTAATATATAACCTTTAATAATCATATACTAACCTAGTTTATATAATAACCATATAAATAACCGAGTATTATAAATAACCATTTATAACTAGTTATATATAACCATATACTAATCTAGTAATAGAATAACCATATATACCTAGTAATATAATAACATATATAACCTAGTGATAGAATAGCCTACTAATATAATTAAACCATATAATAACCTAGTCATATAACTATATAATACCTAGCATATAACCTATAATAACCTAGTCAGAAAAAATACCATCTAATAACTAGTATATAATACCATATAATAACTAGTCATATATCACCATATCATAACCTAGTACTATAAAACCATATAAAACCCCAAGTAATATAATTACCCTATAATAGCCCTATAATAACTAGTCATATAATACCCATATCGTAACCTCGTCCATTTAATACCTAGTAATATAATAACCTTATCTAATCAGATACTAACCTAGGTTTATATATAATAACTATAATACCTAGTAATATAATAACCATATAATAACCTAGTGATAGATTAGCCTAGTAATTAATAACCATATAAATACCTTTCATATAACCCATATAATAACCTAGTCCCATATAGCCATATAATAACCTAGTCATATAAAAACCCTATAATCATCTAGTCATCAATAACCAGATATAACACTATCAATATAATAACCATAATAATAACCTATTTTAGATAATAACCATAAATAACCTATAATATAATAACCATCATGATAACCAAGTAATATAAAACCATATATAACGTAGTCCCATATATACCTAGTATATCATAACCTTATAATAATCATAATAATTAACCCTCGTTATATAATACCCATAAATAACCTAGTAATATACTAACCATAATATACCTAGTAATATAATAACCATATAATACCCTAGTGATAATAACGCCTAGTAATATAGAACCATATAATAACATAGTCATATAACCAATATAATAACCTAGTCATAGACCATAATGAAAAATAGCCTGTCCATATTATAACCATATAAATACTAGTATTAATACCATATCATAACCTAGCATATAATAACCATATAATAACCTATTCATATATAACCATATAATAACCTAGCCATATAATAAACCACATATAAGAACCATAAATAAACCATATCATAACCATATCATAACCATAAAATACCTAGGCCATATAATAACTATATAATAACCATATAAAAGCTATTCATATAACCTAGAAATTAATAACCATATATACCATATAGTCCCTAGTTTTTAACCCTAATACCTAGTCATATAATAACCATATATAACCTAGTCATATAATACTAGTAAGAGATAACCTATAAAATTCATATAATAACCTAGTTATATTAATACCATATAATAACCTAGTTATATATACCCTTTAATAACGAGTACTATACTAACCATATAATAACCCTAGTAATATATACCATATAATAACCTAGTTATATAATAACCTAGTAATCTAATAACCTTATAATACTCATATAATAACCTAAGTTATATAATAACCATCTAATAACCTAGTAAGATAATAACCATATAATAACCTAGTTATATAATAACCCATTTAATAATCTAGTAATATACTAACCATCTAATAACCTAGTCTATAATAGCCTAGTATATAATAACCATATACTATCCTAGTCATATAACCATATACTAACCTAGTCCTATAACCATATAATAACCCTAATCATATAATAACCATATAATAACCTATCCCTATAATAACTCTGGTATAACCATTTATAACCACTAGTCTAAAATAACTCATAAAGTTAACCTAGTCCTATAATACCCATATAATAACCTCTCTAAATAACCATATAATAGCCATAAATAATAACCTAGTCATATACTAACCATATAGTACCTAGTCCATATAATAAACCTAGTAATATAGTAAACCCATATAATATCCAAGTAATATAATAACCATATAAATAAGCCATATAATAACCTAGTCATATATAACCCTATAGTAACCTAGTCATATAATAACCTAGTAAGATAATACCCTTAGAAAATCATATATCACCTAGTTATATAATACCCTAGATAACCCTATAATATTAAACAATAATAACCTAGTTTATATCATAACCATATAATAAATCTATTCATATAATAACCATATAATAACCTATGATTAATAGCCTAGTAATATATAAACATATAATACCTAGTCATTAACCATTAATAACCTAGATCATATAAACATATAATAACCTTAGTATATATGAAATATAATACTGAGAATCTAATACCAAATATAACCCTATTTAGAATAATAACCATATAATAAGTCTAGATACCATATATAACCATCATAAATACATAAACCTAGTCAAGTAATAACCTATATAATAACCAAGTTAATATAATAACAATATAGCTATAATACTCGTCATATAATAACCCCTATAGTAACCTAGTTATCTCTTTTTCTATAATACCCTAGTAACTACTAATAACCTTTATAATAATCAAGTACATAACCTTAGTTATATAATAACCATATAATAACCTAGTATATATAACCAAACTCCGAGTCTAACCATAAACCCCCCGCTCCCTAGTATAATAATCCATATATAACCGGTAAAAGCTAACTATACTAACCATATTAATAACTCAGAGCATTAAAGTCCTAGCAAACCAATAGCATTTACTAAGCCAATATGCTGATAATATAATAACCATATAATAACCTAGTCATAAGACATTAAAAACCTAGTTCCATATACCAGATATAAACTAGTTATAGTAACATATGACAAACTCTAGTCATATCAATAACCATATAATAAACATAGTAATAATAACTAACTCACCTATTAACCTAGTCAAGTAAGATAATACACCATGATAATAAACCCTAGTCATTATAACCATATAATAAACAACTAGTCATATACACCATATAATACCTTAACTAGTCTATTACTACCATATACCATATAATACCCTAGTCATATAATAACCCATATAATAGTCCCTAGTCATATAATAACCCATATAATAATCGATATATAACCATTAGTAATAGCCATATCTAAACCATAGTTCATTAACCATTATAAGACAATACCTAGAAAATGTCACATAATAACCTAGTCATAATAACCCTATAATAACCTAGTATATACTAACCATATATAACCTAGTATTATAAATATAATAACCAGATAAGTAGCCATAATAAATAACCTTCATAATAACCATTATGTATACTATCCTAATCACCTGAGATAATAACCTATATACTAATAAACAATATACCCTAGTTATTAAGTCATATAACATAACTAATATATAATACCCATATCATAACCTTATTACTAGTTCATATAAACATAATACTAGTCCATTATACCAGATAAATAAACCATAGAATATAATCAACATACTAATAATATACTACATCCTAATAATAACTCAGTCATAAAACCATATAATTACAACCTAGTTCAGATACATTAACCATATCCTAACCTAGTCATATAATAACTAATAATACCTAGTCAATATATACCCATAATACCTAACCACTCATGTAAGAACCATTCTCAACTAAAACCCTCAGTCAGTATAATAACCCATAGTCATAACTCTATATATATAACCAATTTATAATAAAATATAACATAAAAACCGTCAATAAGTACAGCCCTATAAAACAATAACATAGTCAATATAAACCCTAGTCATAATACACTTACACCGAGTCATAGAATACCCAGTATATCACTACGCCATACCCTAACCATCATACCTTACATGCAAATCACTAAGTCACTATACGTAAATCAACATCTAGCTAAATCCTATAATAACCTAGTCCCATGATAATAACCTAGTCAATATAAACTATACATCATATATAACCAAGTCATATAATAACCATATCTATATAACCTAGTATAACATATAACTAACCTGTCAATATATAACCAAGTCATATAATCAACTATAATACACTCAGTCATATACAACCATATTGAACCTTTTTAGTTGCAATGTTTTCGACTTTCCTGGCTGGAACACTGTCATGTTCTTAGTATAAGTGGCGATTTTCAGATGTCGGTCGGAATGTCTGTACGCGGTAACTTGGGTGTAGGGGTGGGTTTTGGGGTTAATTTGTTTTATTCAACCGAGATTCTATTCACAAACTGGCATGTTTCTGCAGAACTTTTTGAAAACCTTTCTCGAACTTTTGGAAGCTTTTTTGAACTTGAAATATTTGATGGTTTAATGATTGATTCAATATTGAACTCTTGGAATATACGTATTGACCCTGCAGAAAAGGATCTGAACCAACCCGAAGATCCTCCTTGAATTCATGGGTTGTTTTCACATGTTTGCAAAAACCAAAATTATTCCAAATCTACTAACAAACTGCCGTCCTCTGTATTTCCCATGACTCATAAGATGTGCTCGTTTCGAAAACCACTTTGGATTTCTGGTCTGTTCCGCGGAACGCGGAAAACAATCTCAGTCTTCACACTGCCTTCCAGGGGCGTGAGTGGTAGACAGCCAATTAATGTCATAGACTGATAAACCCTTCGGTCGTTCATTTCGCAGCCTTCGAATGTACCTTTCGCTAAACTCAGAAATATTAATAACATATAATAACCTAGTCATATAACCATATAAGAACCTATCATATAACATATATCACCTAGTCCCTATAAACATATAATACCTAGTTATATAATATCCATATATAACCCTAGTATATAATAACCCATATAATAACCTAGTCCATATAGTTAACCATATACCACCTAGTCATACATCACCAATCATACTAGTAATTAATAACCATATAATACCAAGTATATAATAACCCTATAATACCCTCTAATACTAGTCATATAATACCATATAGTAACCTAGTCAATATAACCTAGTAATATAATAACCTTATTAAAATCATATAAAACCTAAGTTATATAATAACCATATCTAACCTAGTAATATATAACCATATAATAACCTAGTTTATATAATAACCATAATAAGAATCTAGTAAATATAATAACCACATCTACCTAGTAAGATAAATAAACATATAATACCCTAGTGAATATAATAGCCTAGTAGAGTATAATAACCATAAATATACCTAGTCCCATATAACCATTAATAACCTCAGGTCATAGAATAACCATATAATAAATTAGTCAAATAATAACCATATAATAACCAAGTATATAATAACCATATCATTCCATATACATAACCTATTATACTCATAACCATATAGTAATCTAGTCATATAATAAACCTAGTATATAATAATCATATATAACCTAGTCATATAATACGCATTAATCACCTAGTCATATAATAACCATATAATAACTATATTATATTACCATATAATAATCTATTACTATAAATATCCCATATTATACCTCGTAATATATCACCATATCAACCTAGTGATATACTAGCCTAGTAATATAATACCATATAATTCCTAGTCCCTAACCATATATAACCTAGCATATAACAGATTAATAACCTCGTCATTTACTACCATATCATAATCTAGTAATATAATAACCATATAATAACCGAGTCATATAATAACCATATAATAACCCTCGTACTATAATACCCATATAATAACCAAGTAATATAATAACCCACTAATAGCCATATAATACCCTCTTCTCTAATACAATAGTGACCTGTCATATATACCTTATAATAAGCATATATAACCTAGTTCTATAATAACCATAATAAAACCTAGTAATATAATAACCATATAATAACCTAGTTTATAAAATACCCACTGATAATATCTAGTAATATCATACCTATTATAACCGAGTAATTAATAACCCTTAATAACGATTGATATAAATAGCCTCGTACTATACTAACCTATAATAACCTATCATCTAACCTCTAATAACCTAGTTATATCGCATATAATAACCTAGTCATATAAAAACCATATAGTATAATTAGTCCCATATAATAGCCATATAAAACCTAGTCATATCATAACCATATAATAACCTAGTAATATAATAACCATATAATACCCAGTATATTAATACCAATATACCGTAGTTATATACATAACCTAGAATATAATACCTTATAAGAACATATAATACCTAGTTATATAATAACCATATAATAAACCTAGTTTTATAACCCCTCTAATAATCTAGTAATATAATAACATATTATAACTAGTAAGATAATAGCCATATATACCTCGTGATATAATAGCCTAGTACTATAATAACCCATCTAATACCCTAGTCATATAACCATATAATAACCTAGCATATCCATATACTAGCCTAGTCATATAATAACCATATAATAATCTAGTAATATAATAACCATCATAATACCCTAGTCATATATAACCATATATAACATATTTCATATATAACCCTATAATAACCTAGTATATAATAACCATATATAACCAAGTAAATATATACCATATAATACCATATAATAACCTAGTCATATAAATACCATATAGTAACCTCGTCATCTAATACTAGTAATATAATTACCTTTAATACTCCATCTCATAACCTAGTTCATAATACGAACCATATTAATAACCTAGTAAATAATACCATATAATAACCTAGTTATTATACATATATAATCTAGTAATACTAACCATATTATACCTAGTTCTTATATCTAACCATATAATAACCTAGTGATATAAATAGCCTAGTCATAAATAACCCTTATAATAACCTAGCCATATGCCATATAATAACCGAGTCACTATAATCATATAATAGCCTAGTCTTATAACTAACCATATAACAACATCTAGTATATAATAATATATAATAACCTAGTATATAATAACCATATCATACCTAGTCATGTAATAAACATATAATAACCTAGTCATATAATACCATATAATACCTAGTCTATAATAACCATATACTAGCCATATAAATAACCTAGTCGTATAATACCTTTAAACCTAGTCCCTATATAACCCCTATAATAACCATATAATAACCTATTCTGTAAATAACCATATACCCCTAAGTCATATCAATAACCTAGTCATATATAACCATATAATAACCAGTCATATACAAATAGTCCCATATAATAACCCATATAGTTAACGTGTTTTTTTTTTCCTTTTCATGTAACCCAGATAACAACCTAGTCATAGAATCACCTAGTCCTATATAACCATATATACCTAGTCCATACTAACCTAGTCCCATATAATAACCATATAATAACCTAGTCCATATAATAACCTATATACCCTAGTTCATATAATAACCATATAATAACCATTATACCTAGTCATGTAAATACCATATAACAACCTATCATAGAAGACCTAGTCATAAATAACCTATACTAACCTAAGTCATATAACAACCTAGTCATATAATAACCTATCAATAATAACATGTAATAACCAGTCCCTATAATAACCATTGTAATAACCTAGTCATGTACTAACCATATAAAACCTAGTCTATATAACCAAGATAATAACTAAGTCATCTAACAACCTAGTCATATAATAACCAAGTTATATATAACCATATAATAACCAGTCATATACTAACCTATAATAACCATATAATAACCTATCATATAATAACCTAGTTAATCATAACCATATATAACCTGTCCATATAAACCATATGCACCTTTTTATAGGTTGCAATGTTTTCCGTGACTTTCGCTGGACAATGCATGTTTATATTATGGCGATTTTTCATGAATGTGGCAGGAATGTCTGTACGGGTAACTTGGGTTAGGGATTGGTTTTGGGGTTTATATTCCACCGAGTTTTCCTATTCAACTGGATGTTTCTGCAGAACTTTTTGAACCTTTTCAAACGTTTTGAAGGCTTTTTTGAACTTGAAATATTTTGATGGTTTTACAGAACTTATTCAATATTGAACTTGAATATACGATATTGCTGCAGAAAGGATCTGAAACCAACCCGAAGCTCCCATGACATTCATTGGGTTTTTTTCACATTTTTGAAAAGAACAAAACTGTTATTCATCTACTCAAAACTTCCGTCTCTTATTTCCCATAGATCATATA
>JAACNH010008881.1:0-12123 GCA_019447015.1 Hymenochirus boettgeri
GCTTAAAAATAACAAAAAACAAATGCAAATAGAAAGGGATGTGAGAAATGTTACCACCTGTTCCCTTTACATAGCCAATCCCATACAATGGGGGGAATTCAAATGCAAACAGTTCGCAATCAGCTCAGCCCTGCTAGTCACAGTTATATTAGTATGAATTAGAGAGGCACTGTCTAATGTCCAATGTCTTATACCTGTATGGCCAGTATTACCCTATAGCTGGGTGCACATGTAAGATAAATGTATTTTGGAACGATTGCAACTATTAAAGTGTCATTATTGCAACTATAAGTGTAACTATTAAAGGGGAATGCTGGAGGGTATGTGTATCTATAAGTGTAACTATTAAAGGGGGAATATTGGAGGGTATGTGTTTCTATAAGTGTAACTATTAAAAACGGGGCATGTTGGAGGGTATGTGTATCTATAAGTGTAACTATAAAGGGGAATGTTGAAAGGGTATGTGTTTCTATACGTGTAACTAAAAAGGGGAATGTTGGAGGGATGTTTTTTCTAAAGTGGTAACTATTAAAGGGGAATGTTGGAGGGTAGTGTTTCTATAAGTGTAACTATTAAGGGGAATGTTGGAGGGTATGTGGTTTCTATAGTGTAACTATTAAAGGGGGAATGAGGAGGGTATGTGTTTCTATAAGTGTAACTATTAAAGGAGAATGTTGGAGGGTATGTGTTTCTATAAGTGTAACTATTAAAGGGGGAATGTTGGGGGTATGTGTATCTATAAGTGTAACTATTAAAGGAGAATGTTGGGGGTATGTGTTTCTATAGTGTAACTATTAAAGGGGAAATGTTGGAGGGTATGTTTTCTATAAGTGTAACTATTAAAGGGAATTTGGAGGGTATGTGTTTCTATAAGTGTACCTATTAAAGGGGAATGTTAGAGGGGTATGGTGTTTCTATAAGTGTAACATTAAAGGGGGAATGTTGGAGGTTATGTGTTTCTTATAGTGAACTATTAAAGTGGGGATGTTGGAGGTATGTGTTTCTATAGGTTAACTATTAAAGGGGAATGTTGGAGGGTATGTTTTGTATCTCCAAGTGTAACTATTAAGGGGGGAATGTTGGAGGGTATGTGTTTCTATAAGTGAAACTATTAAAGGGGGGTTTGGGGGGTATGTGTTTTCTATAGTGTAACTATTAAAGGGAATGTTGGAGGGTAGTGTATCTCACAGTGTAACTATTAGGGGGAATGTTGGAGGGTATGTGTTTCTATAAGGTGTAACATTAAAGGGGGATTGTTGGAGGGTATGTGTTTCTATAGTGACTATTAAAGGGAATGTTGGAGGGTAGGTGTTTCAAAGTGTAACTATTAAAGGGGGAATGTTAGAGGGTATGTGTTCCTATAGAGTGTAACTATTAAAGGAGAAATGTTGGAGGTATGTGTTTCTATAAGTTAACTATTAAGGGGAATGTTGGAGGTGTAGTGTTTCTTAAGTGTAACATTAAAGGGGGAATGTTGGGGTGTATGTGTTTTCTATAAGTGTGTAATTATTAAAGGGGAATGTTGGGGGTTGTGTATCTATAAGTGTAAACTATTAAAGGGGGGAATGTTTGAAGGTATGGTTTTTCTTTAAGTGTAACTATTAAAGAGGAAATGTTGGAGGTATGTGTATCTAAGTTTAACTATTAAAGGAGATGTTGGAGGTTGTGTGTTTTATAAGTGTGTAACTATTAAAGGGGGAATGTTGGAGGTATTTGTTTTCTATAGTGTAACTATTAAGGGGGAATGTTGAGGGTATTTTTTCTTAAGTGTACTATTAAAGAGGATGTTGGAGTGGTAGTGTGTTATAGTGTAACTATTAAAGGGGGAAATGTTGGAGGGTATGTTTTTTATAAGTTAACTATTAAAGGGGGAATGTTGGAGGGTATGTGTTTTATAAGTGTAACTATTAAAGGGGGAATTTGGAGGGTATGTGTTTCTATAAGTGTACTATTAAGGGGAATGTTGGAGGGATGTTTTTTATAAGTGTAACTATTAAAGAGGAATGTTGGAGGGTATGTTGTATCTAAGTGTAACTATTAAGGAAATGTTGGAGGGTAATGTTTTTTTATAAGTGTAACTATTAAAGGGAATGTTGGAGGTATGTGTTTTTATACGTGTAACTATTAAGGGGGGAATGTTGGAGGGTATGTGTTTCTTTTTAAGTGTAACTATTAAAGAGGAATTGTTGGAGGGTATTGTGTATCTAAGTTTGTTAAACAACTATTAAGGAGAATGTTGGAGGTAGTGTTTTTATAATGTAACTATTAAGGGGTAATGTTGGAAGGGTAGTGTTTCTATAATGTAAACATTAAAGGGGAATGTTGGAGGTGTGTTGTTTCTATAAGTGAAACTATTAAAGGGGGGAATTTGGAGGTATGTGTTTCTTAAGTGTAACATTAAAGGGGGAATGTTGGAGGGTAGTTGTTTCTATAAGTGTAACATTAAAGGGGAATGTTGGGAGGTATTTGTTTCTAAAGTGAAACTATTAAGGGGGGATGTTGTGAGGGTATGTGTTTCTATAAGTGTAACTATTTAAAGGGGGAATGTGGAGGGTATGTGTTTCTATAAGTGTAACATAAAGGGGAATGTTGGAGGTATGTGTTTTCTATAAGTGTAACTATTAAAGGGGGAATGTGGGGGTAGTGTATCTATAAGTGAAACTATTAAAGGGGTAATGTTGAGGGTAATGTTGTTTCATAAGTGTACATTAAAGGGGAATGTTTGAGGGTATGTGTTTTCTATAAGTGATAACATTAAAGGGGGATGAGTATGTGTATCTAAAGTGTAACTTAAAGGGGAATGTTGGAGGGTATGTTGTTTCTATAAGTAACTATTAAGGGGGAATGTTTGGAGGGTATGTGTTTTCTATAAGTGTAACATTAAAGGGGGAATGTTGGAGGGTATTGTTCTATAATGTAAAAAGGGGGAAGTTGGAGGGTAATGTTTTCTATAAGTGAAACTTAAAGGGGGGATGTTGGAGGGTATGTGTTTCTATAAGTGTAACCTTATTAAGGGGAATGTTGGAGGTATGTGTTTTCTATAGTGTAACTCTTAAAGGGGAATGTTGGGGGTTATGTGTATCTATAAGTGTACTATTAAGGGGGAATGTTGGAGGGTACGTGTTTACTATAAGTGTAACTATTAAAGGAATGTTTGGAGGGTATGTGTTTTCTATAGTGTAAACTATTAAAGGGGAATGTTTGATGTATGTGTTCTATGTGTACTATTAAAGGAGAATGTTGGAGGGTATGTGTTCTATAAGTGTACACTATTAAAGGGGGAATTTTGGAGGGTATGTGTTTCTATATTGTAACTTTAAAGGAATGTTGGGGGTATGTGTTTCTATAAGTGGTAACGTATTAAAGGGGGAATGTTGGAGGTATGTGTATCTATAAGTGTAACTATAAGGAGAATGTTGGAGGGTTTGTGTTTCTATAAGTGTAACTATTACAGGGAATGTTGGAGGAGTGTGTTTCCTATAAGGTGTACTATTAAAGGTGAATGTTGGAGGGTATGTGTTTCTATAGTGTACACTATTAAGGGAATGTAGGAGGGTATGTGTTTTCTATAATTGTAACATTAAAGGGGGAATGTTGGAGGTATGGTTTTCTATAAGTGAAATATTAAGGGGGGATGTTGGGAGGGTATGTGTTTTCTATAGGTGTAACTATTAAAGGGAATGTTGGAGGGTATGTGTCTATATACGTGTACTATTAACGTGGGAATGTTGGAGGGTATGTGTTTTCTATAAGTGTAACATAAAGGGGAATGTTGGAGGGTATGGGTTTCTATAAGTGAAACCATTAAAGGGGGATGTTGGGTGTATGTTTTCTATAAGTGTAACTATTAAAGGGGAATGTTGGAGTATGTGTATCTATAAGTTAACTATTAAAGGGGGAAATGTTGGAGGGTATGTGTTTCTTATAGTGTAACATTAAGGGGAATGTTGGAGGGTATGTGTTTCTATAAGTGTAATTCTAAAGGGAATGTTGGAGGTATGTGTATCTATAAGTGTAACTATTAAGGGGAATGTTGGAGGTGTAGTGTATCTATAAGTGTAACTATAAAGGGTAATGTTGGAGGGTATGTGTTTTCTATAAGTGTAACTATTAAAGGGAGAATGTTGGAGGGTATGTGTATCTAAAGTGTAACTTTAAAGGGATAATGTTGGAGGGTATGTTGTTTCTATAAGTGTACCTATTAAAGGGGAAATGTTGGAGGTGTGTGTATCTATAGTGTAACTATTAAAGGGGGAATGTTGGAGGGATGTGTATCTATAAGTGTAACTATTAAAGGGGGAATGTTTGGAGGGTATGTGTAGCTATAAGTGTACCTTTTAAAAAAGGGGGAATGTGGAGGGTTATGTGTATCATAATGTAACTATTAAAAGGGGAATGTGGAAGGGTAGTGTATCTATAAGTGTAACTATAAAGGTGGGAATGTTTGGAGGTATGTGTATCTAAGTGTAACTATTAAGGGAATGTTGGAGGGTATGGAATAGATATGCACTGTCTTATGTCCATGTCCTTAAGTTATGCCATATACCCTATAGCTGGGTGCACACGTAAGATAAATGTTATGGAACATATTACTCCAGGATAAAAGAGAATATTAAAGCTGCCATACAGACCTGAACTGATTAGCAGTTTCCAGTACAATGCTACAGTATTACTGGAAACCAGTGGCATTATCTTTGTATCCCTGTAATGCTACATAGGTTCCATTAGAGAAATTGGAGAATGATGGGTGAACTTTGATTCAATTTCCAAACCAAATGTTTTGATTCCCAAGTGATTGACTCACATGAAGTGACTTCACCAACCAATCACCAGTGACTCACATTGTATTAATCTAGTTGATGTGACCTACATGGTCCAGAAGATGAATGATGGCATCTTTACATGGAGAGGGAGGCTCTGAGCTGTGACCCTCTCACAAACACAATGATGCCAAAGTGTAATTATGTATCAGATCTAGGAAATGATGTGACCTCTCATTGTAAACCTACTTCAAACGTAATTGTATTCCCCTCATTTGTGATTGGTTCTCGGTTATGAGTCAGTGCTACATTGTATCCTTATCCCTTATTTAGATACAGATGGAGCTTATCTGTTCTTTCCCAAGCACTTTATAAAGAAGAGAATCTTGGCCATTTCCATATATAAACCAGTAGCTGTGGGAATGTTATTAACTCTGAGAGCTGTTCACAATGTGGTTACATTATGTTTCTATCAATGAATGGGGGGGGGGGGCACTAAGATTGGGGATATTTTACAGAGGATACAAAGATGGAATGTAGATGAATAAGACTATAATATATCATTGAACTACAGTTCCCAGCATCCCCCTACAGCTATTATAATTAAACATTATCTGTACAGGTGGCCATACATATGAACGATAATGGGTCGGGGAAGGATGGGATTTACCTATTATCGTTAGTGTGTAGGGGCTGTTCCTGACTGATTGGATTTACCACGAACGACCATAGTCGGCACTCCGGTCAATCGGGAAAGAAAATTCAGCTGGTTGTATCACCTCCCTTTACTTGAAGTAGAGGGAAACAATTTGATTGTGCGGTGTATGGCTGGTTGAGTCCATGTGTGCTGTTCCCACAGCATTTGTGCCGACAGATACCAATGTGATCAGATACCAATGTGATCAGATACCAATGTGATCAGATGCCAATGTGATCAGATACCAATGTATTAGATACCAATGTGATCAGATACCAATGTGATCATATGCCATGTGATCAGATACAATGTGATCAGACACCAATGTGATCAGATACCAATGTGATCAGATACCAATGTGATCAGATACCAATGTGATCAGATGCCAATGTGATCAGATACCAATGTGATCAGATACCAATGTGATCATATGCCATGTGATCAACACAATGTGATCAGATACCAATGTGATCATATGCCATTGATCAGACACCAATGTGATCAGATATACCAATGTGATCAGATACCAATTGATCAGATACAATGTGATCAGAAACAATGTGATCAATACCAATGTGATCAGTACAATGTGATCAAATACAAGTGACAGATACCAATGTGATCAGACACCAATGTGATCAGACACCGAATGTGATCGATCAATGTGATCAGATACAATGTGACAGATACCAATGTGATCAGATCCAATGTGATCAAATACAATGTGATCAGATACCAATGTGCAGATACCAATGATCAGATACCAATGTGATCAAACCAAGTGTATCAGATACAATGTGATCAATACAATGTGATCAGATACCATGGACAGATACCAATGTGATCGACAACAATTTGATCGGACACCAATGTGATCGGATACAATGTGATCGGATACAATGTGACAGATACCAATGTGATCAGATACCAATTGATCAGATACAATGTGAACAATACCAATGTGATCAGATACCATGTGATCAGATACCAATGTGATCAGATACAATGTGACAGATACCAATGTGATCAGATCCAATGTAATCAGATACAATGTGATCAGATAACAATTTGATAGATACAATGTGACAGATACCAATGTGACGATACCAATGTGATCAGATACAATGTGAAGATACCAATGTGATCAGACACCCAATGTGATCAGACACCAATGTGATCAGATACCAAGTGGCATGATACAATGTGATCAGATACAATGTGATCAGATACAATGTGACAGATACCAATGTGATCAGATACAATGTGATCAGTACCAATGTGACACGTGATCAGATACCACAATGATCAGACACCAAAGTGATCAGACCCAAGTGATCAGATACCAACGTGATCATATACAATGTGATCAATACAATGTGATCAGATACCAGTGATCAGATACCAACGTGATCAGATACCATGTGATCAAATACCAGAGTGATCAGCCCCAATGTTCAGATACCATGTAATCAGATACCAATGTGATCTGTCTGCATACATGCTGTGGAATCGCATGTGTATGGCCAGCTTAAGTCCTACATTTGTACAACTTATATGGTGCCTAACTTAGCCTTTATATTGTTTAGTGTTATTTATATAACCATACCAGGAACCTTTCATTCAATTCTAACCTTATATATGTTTTTATATTTCATGTGTAGACCTGATACATATTTATCTCCCTTCTACTGGGATGTCAGAGGGAGGATTAGTACTGGCCTCCTGTATCCTTGAGTACAACTCGCCAAAGTCACGTGACCTTGCCCTCCATAAAATCAATAATCCCAGTTATTAACTTACACCAAGGGCCTTTCAGTTCTACATTGATCTATAATATTCATGGAATTCCTACAATGATTCTCTTATTACTGTATTTTATTTCACTGTCACAGAGCGGTTAACCATGCATGGGGGGAAGGGGATCATGTAAGGGCTGAAAAAAAAAAAAAGCCTGAAATGGTCAATGCATTATTATTTATAATGGACAATATATAAGCTAACCAAACAGATTCCAATGATGGTAACATACTAGTTCCACTAAAGTGCTGGCATCAACAAATATCTTCACCTCCTTCCAATGACTAATTTAATTCACTCAAAGAGGAGCTCGTCGGATACGTTACTTTTACCACTGGTGTTAAGAAGGGTGAACAGGGAGTAAAGGGAGGAGCTCTTCGGTAAGTTACTTTGTATCCATTGGTGTTAAGAAGGGTGAACAGGGAGTAAAGGGAGGAGCTCTTCGGTAAGTTACTTTGTATCCATTGGTGTTAAGAAGGGTGAACAGGTAAAGGGAGGAGCTCTTCGTTAAGTTACTTTTGTATCCATTGGTGTTAGAAGGGTGAAAGGGTGTAAAGGGAGGAGCTCTTCGTATAGTTACTTTGTATCCATTGGTGTTAAGAAGGGTGAACAGGGGGTAAAGGGAGGAGCTCTTCGGTAAGTTACTTTGTATCCATTGTGTTTAAGAAGGGTGAACAGGGATTAAAGGAGGAGCTCTTCGGTAATTAACTTTTATCCATTGGTGTTAAAAGGGTGAACAGGGAGTAAAGGGAGAAGCTCTTCGGTAAGTTACTTTGTATCCATTGGTGTTAAGAAGGGTGAACAGGGAGTAAAGGGAGGACTCTTCGGTAAGTTTCTTGTATACATGTGTTAAGAAGGGTGAACAGGGAGTAAAGGGAGGAGCTCTTCGGTAAGTTACTTTGTATCCATTGGTGTAAGAGGGTGAACAGGAGTAAAGGGAGGAGCTCTTCGGTAAAGTTCTTGTATCCATTGGTGTTAAAAGGGGAACAGGGAGTAAAGGGAGGAGCTCTTCGGTAAGTTACTTTGTATCCCTTGGTGTTAGAAGGGGGAACAGGGAGTAAAGGGAGGAGCTTTCAGTAAGTTACTTTTTCCATTGGTGTTAAAAGGGTGAACAGGAGTAAAAGGGAGGAGCTCTTCGGTAAGTTACTTTGTTCCATGGTGTTAAGAAGGGTGAACAGGGAGTAAAGGGAGGAGCTCTTCGGTAAGTTACTTTGTATCCATTGGTGTTAAGAAGGGTGAACAGGGAGTAAAGGGAGGAGCTCTTCGGTAAGTTACTTTGTATCCATTGGTGTTAAGAAGGGTGAACAGGGAGTAAAGGGACGAGCTCTTCGGTAAGTTACTTTGTATCCATTGGTGTTAAAGAAGGGTGAACAGGAGTAAAGGGAGGAGCTCTTCAGTAAGTTACTTTGTATCCATTGGTGTTAAGAAGGGTGAACAGGAGTAAAGGGAGGAGCTCTTCGGTAAGATTACTTGTATCCATTGGTGTTAAGAAGGGGGGGAACAGGGGTAAAGGGACGAGCTCTTGGTAAGTTACGTTGTATCCATGGTGTTAAAGGTGAAAAAAGGGTAGGGAGCTCTTCGGTAAGTTACTTGTATCCATTGGTGTTAGAAGGTGAACAGGGAGTAAAGGGAGGAGCTCGTCGGTAGTTACTTTGTATCCATTGGGTGTTAAGAGGGTGAACAGGGAGTAAAGGGAGGAGCTCTTCGGTAAGTTACTTTGTATCCATTGGTGTTAGAAGGGTGAACAGGGTTAAAGGGAGGAGCTCTTCGGTAAGTTACTTTGTATCCATTGGTGTTAAGTAAGGGTTGAACGGGAGTAAAGGGAGGAGCTCTTCGGTAATTTACTTTGTATCCATTGGTGTTAAAAGGGTGAACAGGATAAAGGAGGATCTTTCGAAGGTTACTTTGTATCCATTGGTGTTAAGAAGGGTGAACAGGGAGTAGGGGAGGAGTCTTCGGTAAGTTACTTTGTATCCATTGGTGTTAAGAAGGGTGAACAGGGAGTAAAGGGAGGAGCTCTTCGGTAAGTTACTTTGTATCCATTGGTGTTAAGAAGGTTGAACAGGGAGTAAAGGGAGGAGCTCTTCGGTAAGTTACTTTGTATCCATTGGTGTTAAGAAGGGTGAACAGGGAGTAAAGGGAGGAGCTCGTCGGTAAGTTACTTGTATCCATTGGGTTAGAAGGTGAACAGGGTTAAAGGGAGGAGCTCTTCGGTAAGTTACTTTGTATCCATTGGTGTTAAAAGTGAACGGGAGTAAAGGGAGGAGCTCTTCAGTGAGTACTTGTATCCATTGGTGTTAAGAAGGGTGAACAGGGAGTAAAGGGAGGAGCTCTTCGGTAAGTTACTTTTGTATCCATTGGTGTTAAGAAGGTTGAACGGGAGTAAAGGGAGGAGCTCTTCGGTAAGTTACTTTGTATCCATTGGTGTTAAGAAGGGTGAACAGGGAGTAAAGGGAGGAGCTCGTCGGTAAGTTACTTTGTATCCATTGGTGTTAAGAAGGGTGAACAGGGTGTAAAGGGAGGAGCTCTTCGGTAAGTTACTTTGTATCCATTGGTGTTAAGAGGAGGTGAACAGGGAGTAAGGGAGAGCTCTTCGGTAAGTTACTTTGTATCCATTGGTGTTAAGAAGGGTGAACAGGGAGTAAAGGGAGGAGCTCTTCAGTGAGTTACTTTGTATCCATTGGTGTTAAGAAGGGTGAACAGGGAGTAAAGGGAGGAGCTCTTCAGTAAGTTACTTTGTATCCATTGGTGTTAAGAGGGGGACACAGGGAGTAAAGGGAGGAGCTCTTCGTAAGTTACTTGTATCCATTGGTGTTAGAGGGTGACAGGGTGTAAAGGGAGGAGCTCTTCGGTAATTACTTTGTATTCATGTGTGTTAAGAAGGGTGAACAGGGTTTAAGGGAGGAGCTCTTCGGTAAGTTTACTTTGTATCCTGGTGTTAAGAAGGTGAACAGGGAGTAAAGGGAGGAGCTCTCTTGAGTTACTTTGTATCCATTGGTGTTAAGAAGGGTGAAACAGGGAGTAAAGGGACGAGCTCTTCGGAAGTTACTTTGAATCATTGGTGTTAAGAAGGTGAACAGGGAGTAAAGGAGGAGCTCTTCATGATTACTTTTGTATCATTGGTGTTAAGAAGGGTGAACAGGGAGTAAAGGGAGGAGCTCTTCAGTAAGTTACTTTGTATCCATTGGTGTTAAGAGGGGGACACAGGGAGTAAAGGGAGGAGCTCTTCAGTAAGTTACTTTGTATCCATTGGTGTTAAGAGGGGGGCACAGGGAGTAAAGGGAGGAGCTCTTCAGTAAGTTACTTTGTATCCATTGGTGTTAAGAGGGGGGCACAGGGAGTAAACGGAGGAGCTCCTCAGTAAGTTATTATGTAAGTTACTTATTACTATTGTAAGGGAAGTGGCACTAGACACAATCTGCGCACATTACACTCCCCCAAGTGGTATTTCTTTCTTCAGTAATTTACTTTGTATCTGTTCTAAGGAGGGTGAAAGGAATAAGGGTGAGTACACACAAAGCTATTATTTTCCAACCAAGTGTTTGCTGTTAGCGAGCGCTCGGCCAGGACAAATGAATATCGGTCGGTCGCCCGGTAATATCTGATGGTGTGTGCCCAGCCTTAGTAAGTAACTGGAAAGCTCTCAAAGTGACGCATTTTATTAACTTCACACTGGTGTATCTTTGTGTAAAAAGAATCTCGTTCTGTTAACTTTGCCCACCACAAGCATATAAAACGCACTGTGCCTGCGAGCGCATAGATAAACTCCTATTGGTTTATGGTTTTTATCCTACGGTGAATTTTAAATAAACATGAACCCATAAGGGGTTGCGAAATGAACCGGGTTGCTAGACAGGTGTACATTGCAAATATCGACGCATCCCTTTCAGTCTGCAGAACGCGAGCAGGATAATTAGGCACAAGAGCGGACTCACTGCCGATCACTCACACTAATGGCGGCAGCCGCAGGCAGGGAACATGAATAAATTAACACCTAGGGGCCTTTCCTCTATCTACTGTTATCTAGCTGGGCACCAGGGACGCCGCACACTGTTAGAACTCTTCACGGTTGATAAATGGAGCAGGTCTGGGCTTTATTGTTTGGTTTACATAATTTTAATAATTAATTGTATCATTTAAATACAAGACTCAGTTAAAGAACTTGTATGGGGGATGATGTATGAGCAGAGCGCTTAGCGCTTTAACTCTGTACATCTGGGCCAATGAGGTAGACGCAGAGGGAGCATACAGTTGGGAATCGCAGGCAGGATCCCATTAACATGAACTGGGGATGAATATTTCATATCAGTTATTGGGGTTTGGTTTGATGGGGCTGATAACTGTCATTACCACCCCATAGCAGGGCAGATAAACAACTACTACTGCCACTGTCAGTCATCCCATGGGGCTGGGCATAGACTCCACCCACCTCAATTAACAAAATGCTAGGGGGCGGACTAGTGTATATTAACATAGATACACAGAATGTCTGCTAGGGGGTGCACTAGTGTATATTAACAGATACACAGAATGTCTGCTAGGGGGCGCACTAGTGTATATCAATATAGATACACAGAATTTCTGCTAGGGGGCGCACTAGTGTATATCAATATAGATACACAGAATTTCTGCTAGGGGGCGCACTAGTGTATATTAACATAGATACACAGGATGTCTGCTAGGGGGCGCACTAGTGTATATCAACATAGATACACAGAATGTCTGCTAGGGGCGCACTAGTGTATATCAATATATATACACATAATTTCTGCTAGGGGGCGCACTAGTGTATATTAACATAGATACACAGAATGTCTGCTACGGGGCGCACTAGTGTATTTCAACAAATATACACAGAATGTCTGCTAG
>JAACNH010008882.1:0-12121 GCA_019447015.1 Hymenochirus boettgeri
AAATGTGTGTAGTAATACTATACTACTCCTTCAGGCATTATTAACACAGTATGAATAATCTTTTGCACCTATACATAAACTGGAACCTATTACAATAGCTTCCATTTTCCAGGCTGTTATTTATGACTCCCCGTGCCTATAGATAATTTACAGAGATTAGAAACTCCCTGATAATGATTTTAGATTTACGAGTAACGTTCCTGCTAAAAATTCATATTATTGTGCAAATGCAAAAAAAGTTATTAAAAAAAGAAATTTCAGGGAACCTCTCCCCTTGGTTAAAATAAATGGTTATTCATATTCAGTCATCTCGATTTAATATTTATTTTGTTCAGCTCTGCCTTGAACTTTATAATGAATAGTCTAGGTCATAGGTCTAGGAATGTCCAATCTGACCCTATTTTATTATAAGTTTAAGTATACATTAGAAAATGCCCTTTTATTTTGTATGGAAAGTGATTTTTATGTACTTGTTATTAAGAGTTAAAACCACAGCGTGTTATGGTGTTTTCTCTGTAAATTAAAATACATGTAAACAAGAAGTTTAAAAGGGAGCAATGACAATTTCCGAACATAGTGAATTTGGTGTAAATGAATTTGCTTTTTAGAAGTTCCTTTGGTTTGTGGCGTATGATTCCATTTCATTTCTTCGTCTCTCCATTGGTATCTGGTTCACCCTCTCATTTCTTTGGTCCCACCATTCATCACTTTGTCACTTAACGACAGGGTAGGTCGGAGCGGAAATCTTTTTACTCTGCTAGGATGTGCAGCGAATCAGTTCTCTGTATGCTAAATGCCTCTTTATTTTATTTTTGTGAATAATGAGCAGAGAGCAGTTCATTAGCTTCTGAGGACAAAAAGACACATGATAGTGCACCAAAGGGAAGAACAGATCCTAATATGACAAGTAACCCTTTATTCCCAGCTTGCTTCCAGGATAATTTTATTTTTCAGGGTTTCACTATGTTTGGGTAATGATGAAGTGTGGTGTTCATTCCTTGTCCAGCAGGGTGTATTGTATGCAGTGAAGGTTACAGAATGATGTCAAAGAGATTCAGCTGCAGACTGGAAGTGTAGGTTTAATTTTTTTATCATATTATAAATACAGTTTGTTGCAATATTAATTCCCTTTTATTTTCAAAACTTTTTCTTATTTTGTACCATTTATTTAACTTGCAATGTTCTACAAGATACAATTCTGTTGGATTTTCCTAGATCTTTTTTTCTCTTTTGGAAAATGTTTGATAATTTTCTTCTATTCTGGGCTTTGACCCCCTGGGTTGTAAAAATAAGCACTAAAATTATTTAAACTATATTTTATATGTGGACTCAGTTCTGTTTAAAGCCATGGTACATTGTGGTATTTTTTCCATAATTTGGAGTGATTAAGATCTGATCTCAGAACTGATTGGCTGACGAGGAGTTCCTTGACCGACTATAAATAAATTGGGTGCCACAAAATGGCAGTTTAAGTGTCGGCATTTATTTATCCTATAGCTTTGTATTATATGGAATTGTATTTTTATTAATGTTACCCCTTTGTTTGTATTTATAGACTTGTATGTGGTGATGTAACATTTTTTAACAAACCCATTTGGGAGAAAAGGCTGCAGTGTCACCATATAAGAACAGGCTGTGTGTGAATAGTCTAGTTGCCCTAACCCTATCAATTTCTTCAAAATCATCTGTTCCTGTAAAATTTTATTCACATCCAAAAGCATTTAATAATCCCAGTGTATGAATCCCAGTGTGTAATCCCAATGGTTCTAGTTATTTTTCTGAGCTCTAGATTTTGTGGCCACGAAGCAGTTAAAGGTGCAGAGCATGTAGCTTCCTATAACACACTGCTGTCATGTTTTGCAGGTCTCTGTGGATAGCCCCCTTGCCAGGTGAGCAAGAGCAGGTGCAAGCGGATTAGTTATGCCAGAATACCTCCCCCCTCCTGTGTCTGTCGTCTCCTGGAGCAGCACATGGGAAAAATATCAGCACTTTTTATTTTTAGTGGGAAGATAAATTTAAAAGGAGTAAATTGGAAAATCAAATGAGGGCTGAGGAAGCTGGGGAGATTTGCAGAGCTGTCTCCCGGCGTTTGAATGAGCCATTCATCATCTCTTAGAAGTAGTCAATTCCTCTAGTATCTGTAAATGTTTTCAGATATTAGCCAATTTATATGCTCTGAGATTCATCATGGAAAATCAGCTTTACCGATGCGCATTATCTCCATCGGAGATGAAGTTTGATGTATGGGCATCTTTGGAACTCAATGAGATGTGCGTTCAGAGAGAAGGGGGGAAAAAATAAAGGGGAGGAATAAGAAAAAAAAGCAGCATTTTTTAATTAATAAACAAATTTGCTCAGGAGCTCATCAGTGTCAGAAACAATAAGGAGTGTCGTTCATTATTGTTTATTGTTTTCCACCCTCTACAAACGCTGCCTCCTAATGAGATTTTGTTTCCTTTTTCCTTCCTTTTTTAATTTGGTTAATGGCATTCTTGGATGAGAAAATGCAAATATATCTCCAGTGAAAAAATAAAATTGAATACATTGAAAAGGCATATTTATGGAAGCAGGGGGATTTTTCTGAACTCTATTCTATGAGCTCACGTAATGATCTACTAGTCAGGGTTATTTTAGGGTTTTGGGTTTTTTTTTTTTACAAAGGGAGCAAGGGTTATTTTTGCTTAACAAAAAAAAAAAAATCTATTAGGATTTTTTGGGGGGTCATGTCTGTGGTTTTGACTACCACATTTGCTCATGCACAGCCTTATGGGAAAGGCGGTTTGAGTTTTTTTATGATGAACTGAATATTTATTGATTACATTGGCGGTTTTAATGAGTGTCAAAGAAATCGAGTTTTTATTAAAACTATTAAAAATAATTTTAATTGGACAAGGCCCCTAATACCAGCAGTGCATACAATATATATATAAAACTTGTGGATATCCAGACTGGACCTTTGTCAAAAGAAGTAGAAGGAAAGAAAAGAACACGAATACCAACAGTGAAGGGGAAAAGCAAGACAGGAGAAAGAACATGGTCATCCCATATGTAGCAGGGGTCTCTGAGAAATTAAGAAGAATTTTCAATAAACACCGTATCCCTGTCTGCTTTAAACCGAACAACACACTGAGGCAGCAATTGGTACATCCGAAAGACCCAATACCGAAACACAAGAAAAGCGACATCATATACGCAGTGCAGTGCTGTGAAGTGTGCTCTGATTTGTATGTGGGAGAGACCAAACAACAACTGAACCAACGTATGGCCCAGCCAATTCCTCGGGTCAGGACTCAGCCGTGTACCTGCATCTTAAGGAAAAAGGACATACCTTTGAAGATTGTAATGTCAACATCCTTTCAAAGGAACAGGACTGGTTCAAGAGAGGTGTCAAAGAGGCCATTTATGTGAAAATAAAGAAGCCAGGCCTGAATAGAGGTGGGGGGATTCAACACCAACTGTCTGCCATGTACAGTTTTTGACACCTTACCCTGGGAGTTCCTATAACACCTCTTAACCACAATGCAATTACGCCTTGCATTCCTAATGTCCTTAAGGGTACATAATTGCCAACAGATTTTTGTACAAGTCATTCTGACTAGTCGGATGACTAGTGAAATGTCTTCAAGAACTAAACTTTAAGACCAGTTGATCTAACAGATATACCATGACCTGGGTGAATGAGAACCTCCATCCAAGCATACAATATATAATTTTTAAATCACGGAATCCAATGCAACTTTCTTTTTTCTAGGAATCTTTTTACCTTGTGCATTTTGAATCTTTGAAATTAAAGGACGATTATGCTAATCAATTCTAGAGTTAAAAATAATTCACAGTACCCTTGCTGATATATACCTTTATATCTGAGCAATCTATACGACAGCTCCCACTAATATTTCTAATTAAAATGACACATTGTTCTGTAGCCTCCTTTCAAATTCCTGGTTTATTCAATCTCCTTACACCTAAGAGGAAATGGCTAGTTATTCCCATGTCTGTGTCTCTTGGTTTCTCTTCCTTTCTGCTCACATGGAACTTATCTAAAACAATGAACTGTGCTAATATTTGTGCTGAAAATGTGAGATGGTAAACACTTAAAAATTTAGAAAAATGTTCCCACAAAGATCATCAGTACAATATTTAAAGGAGAAGGCTAAAACATTTTTTTCCAAACGTAGGGCGGAATTCATAAAGGATATCAGTAAATACCAATTTCGATTCTTTTACCATCCCAGAGAGTTATTTCATGGTACTGTAGAATAATGTTGTGGTCTAAAAGGGTATTTCCACCTCTCATATAAATTGTTGCTGCAGTGTAGTGGACCCTATCCCACCCCCAACTGTCATATTTGTTTGGTGAAAAAAAAGAATCAGAAAGGTTCTTACAGAGCTTCATTCCCCCCGGCAGGAAATTGCAAGCAAGAGGCCGGACTAGCAGTCTGTGATTCTGTGCCAGTCATGGACGCGGCTGCCAGCAGTGCAGAATGACAGGGGAACGAGGCTCTGTAATTACATTACCGATTCTCTTTTTTTCAAATAAATATGGCGGCTAGGGGTGGGATAGAGTCAACTACACTACAGCAAAAATATTTAAAGATAGGGCACCAGGCAGCAAACGGGGATTGAGAGGAAGGGAGGGGTGAGGGGGGGGGGGGGTAGTGCGCAAGCCAGAAACCTCTCAGAGAAAAGGTAAGAGGCGGAAACCTTTTCACTCACAAACAGGCTCCTACTCTTCAATTTCTGTGACTTTGGGCAGACATTGCAGGAGAACCATTTGGAGCAGAGAGGTAAAGTAAGGATTTTTTAACACTTCACAGTGGGGCCAGTAGTAGGGTAAATTTTAGTTTTGGGGGTGGACATGCCCTTTAAAATACCAGTCAATGGACGTTATTTTTCACTACGTCGGTAATTTGATCCCATGATCAATGGATATGTATTTATATGTTTATACAGCGCCACTTGGGGACGAAGCGCTGTACAATATAATAATACAAAAACCCATACAAGGGGATCAAAAAATATATATAAATACATAGATATATAAATAAGTATAGGTAAATAAGTGCCTGAAACCTTTTACATGAGAAGAGGTCCCTGCCCCATAGAGCTTACAAACTAATGAACTTGGATTACACACAAGAGCCCTTCATTTTCACTGGACTATTATTGTGTTATATTGGACTTTTATAGCAAATGGAATGAAATAGTATCGCTGATATTTTATATTTTCTAATCATTATTAATATAACATATTGTGATGTCATTTAGGTGGGGTTGTACTGATATTTACCTGGTGGTAGCATGGGTTGCGTATGTGGTTAACACAATAAAATTTGAAAGTTTCACTTAAACAATGTGCATCCCTTGCTTGTTTTCTCTTTGGAATATTGGTAGGCGTGCTGGAACAAGGCCCAGGAGATCACACCTGCATAGCAGTGGCAAGTTGTCGAATAGAGTGTCTGGATTGGACAGATTTTTGTGAAATAAAATTAACTTTTACTTTGACTCTTATTCACCCCTCCACTTGGTTAGAAATTACTTTAAAATGGCAAATGATGCATTCTTCTAATCAGTGGTTTCTGGGTTTATGTAATGCTGGCCACATAAATTGGTTGATATACTTGCTGACATCCCTGTTACCCAACAACCGTCTGGGTTGATCATTTCAAAAACACACTGCATTTTAATGTAAAACGGTAAGCACTGCACAAGTTTCCTTAATAAAATGTTAGCCTTTTTTAAGCTTAGTTTAAATGAGCCCTTAGTCAGTAGATATATACTGATTTGTTAGCAGATCACTACATTGTTATCAGCAGTCTCAAAATAGCAGAGACAGTGTCTATTTTTTATTTGTATAAGCAATAATCATTTTAAATGAAAAAATCTATTGGTATTTTGATGCTTCTATAATTCTAAATCAGTTTTTTTATATCTTGCCTCAATTAAAAACCTAGTGGAAACTCAAACTGTCCACAGGACAAATGTGGTCCAATGTCGCTACCCTTCATGTCGCAAACTTTTTACTGTCGCAACATTTACTGGGAAAGACCTGGCACTCCAGAAGCTGAAATTATATGTTCCCCATCCTGACCTCTTACTAGGATCTTTGGCAGCGTGCCAGCACACTTTCTGCAACATTTAAAGATATTCAGCAGAGAAAAAAAAAGAAGGGGGGAGTGAGGGGGAGATGTGTAAGCAGAGCAGTGTCCATGGTGAGGCTGTGCAGAACTTCTAAGTGTCGTAGACACTACAAGAAGGTAGTGAGTAAGGTAGGTGGGGGCAATTAGGAGTATTCACTTAACATTAATAAATTAATGACAAAGCAAGCACAGATAAATATCTGAGTTTGTTTAAGTAATTATAGTGACCTTTTAAACAACCGATCCTTCACACACTGCTGAAAGAGAATGTTACACCTGTACTCAAAATCACCTCTTAAAGATATTTAATTGTTGAGAAAAAAGGCTGATTGGGACAGATGTTTTAGTTTTTGTGAACCTCAGCTTTCAGCAGATTTCAGCTTAGAAGCGAGGGTGCAAGATGGTGTATTTTGATCGTGTTTTCTGATCGGATATTCAATCATGAAGAATCTAACAATGTACTGGCTGTAACCCAAAAAGAAGTTAGCATTTGCTTTTTGCTGCATATTAATAGCCCACCACTTATTGCATTAGTCCCCTAGTGGCATGTAAGTTGTACTGCAAATGTATAAATTGTTCAGATGTAGTAATCTTACTACATTCCACTAAATTTTATACTTACCTTCCCCACATTGAATCACGAAATCATTATACTTACCATCCCTGAAGCTCCTTGTACCTCATGCTTTCCGCCGTGGTTTTCCTGTGTTGCCAGCTTCCTTCCTGGTAGCAGCCATTTGTCACTGGTGTGAGGGTGATGTCACAGCCAATGACATATTGCTGCATACTGTTGCTGTGTTAGCTCTGCCAGGGGTGAGAGCTGGGGAGAACAAGTCTCACCCTTGTTACAGCTTAGGGAGGGTAGGTTATTTTGTTTTTAATTTTCCTAAGTTTAGGGAGCATATATAGCAATAATTAAGGAGCCAGTGGTCTAAACTTTTTAAATGTGTTCCCCGTGTCCTTAATAATTGATACAGAGTAAGGATATAATCTATAAGCAATACATAATGCAAAAATAATTTCTTATTCTAGCATAAACCCCTAATGGATTTATTAATGCATCTTTTTAAAAAGATGTTTCATTCTGTGTTTTCCCTTTAAAATAGAGTACCAACTAAACACACGTGCTGCAGAGTATACTGGTTATTCTCTTTTATACAACACAGTTAAAGACAATTGTAGTCTATTGTACATATCTAAACTTATCAATAGTCAATTAGCATGGATGATGTGTGCTGATCAGATCCCATTATCCATTAAAACTTAAAGGGCATGTCCACCCAAAATCTACAAACCTTTTCCTGAGCATTAATAGGCCCCAGCTGCTACAATCCAAAATTGAATATCAATGCACAGTCCTGTGATTTAAAGGTGTTCCCCATTGCCACCATGAACTTGTTTTTTGTTGTTGTTTTTTTTAAAGAAAAGAATGGGTATTTGGTTTTTATCCCTTTTTAGCTGTTAGTCCTAATATTTCTTACTAACCTCACTTCATCCCTTTAATACAGCAACAAATGTATTTGCATCCTGCAAGGCCAGTTTGTGCAATGTACAGATAACATACTTAGTAATATGGCAACCCTAATAATGGTACAAATATTAGTCTATGCTATCATTCCTATGCCCTGTATTTGTATAAACATTACATTTTTAAACTTCATAGACTACTAGGGATAGTTGTCAAAAGCACAAAAAAAGCTTAAAGATGGAAGGGAAGGGGATGGGAGGAGGTGGTATTAGTTTTTATGCAACCAAGAATCCAAGTCAACAGAGTAAACCTCTGGAATGCTAAAGGGATCCTAAAGGGAGGAATAGATCTTGTCAAACTAACTTGCTTGACTTTTATGAGTAAGTTAGTAGAAATTTAGACTCTGGCATAGCAGTAGATGTAGTTTACTTAGATTTTGCAAAGGCTTTTGATACAGTCCCCCATAGGCGACTAATGTATAAGCTAAGGTCTGTTGGTCTGGGGAGGCACATTTGTACATGGATAGAAAATTGGTTAATGAATAGGATGCAGAGAGTAGTTGTTAATGGGGCTTCATCATTATGGACTAAAGTGCTAAGTGGGGTGCCACAGTGTTCTGTGCTGGGGCCGCTTCTATTCTGTTTCTTAATAATTTGGAAGTGAGTATTGTCAGCAAGGTTTCTGTGTTTGCTGACGACACAAAACTTTGTCGACCATTAAAAACTTCAAAGGATGTGCAATCGTTGCAAGGGGATCTAGATAGATTATCACATTGGGCTGCTAAGTGGCAGATGAAATTCAATGTTGATAAATGTAAGGTGATGCATTTTGGACTTAAAAGTCCTTGTGCTACTTATACTATAAATGGCTCTGTGTTAAGTGAATCCCTGTTGGAAAGGGATCTTGGAGTTTTGGTGGATAACAAACTTAAAGGTAGGAAGCAGTGCCAGGCGGCTACAGCCAGAGCCAGCATTATATTGTCTTGTATAAAGAGAGGTATGGATTCAAGGGAGGAAAATGTAATTCTCCCTCTTTACAAAGCATTGGTAAGGCCTCATTTGGAATATGCAGTGCAGTTTTGGAATCCTGTGTACAAAAAGGACATATTTGAAATGGAAAGGGTTCAGAGAAGGGCAACTAAATTAATAAGGGGATTGGGGGAGCTTGAATATGAAGAGAGACTGGAAAAGTTACAATTATGTATGCTGGAGAAAAGGCACTTGCGTGGGGATATGATTACTGTGTATAAATACATTAACGGGCCATAAAATAAACTATCTGGGGCATTGTTCACCAATAGAGCATGTCAGAGGACATCCCTTGAAGACTTGAAGAAAAAAGGTTTAGGCTTCAAGCTCGGAAAGGGTTTTTCACTGTGGGAACGGTAAAGCTATGGAACTGTCTTCCAGTGGACGTTGTTATGGCAGGTTCATTGGTCAGTTTCAAAAAAAAGCTGGATGAGTTTCTGCAAACAAGGAATGTTGCAAGTTACTGGTATTGATACATAAAGTAGAGTTGATCCAGGGAAATTTCCGATTGCCACTTGGAGTCAGGAAGGAATTTTTTCCCCCTTCATAAATTTCGTCGTTTTTTTTGCCTTCCTCTGGATCAACAGTTAGGCAGGAAATGAGGATATTGCTAGATGGGTTGGACTGGATGGACATATGTCTTTATTCAACCTCAAATACAATACTATACTATATATTGTTAAATTACTATCTGTACAAAAAAGTTTAAAAGAAATACTGGTTGCATTAGTGTGCATGGTATTCCTGAATTGGTATCCTGTTATAGTTGCACTAAACATTTGAATTCTATTTGGCATCCTCTGTAATATATAGAACATTATATAACACCATAACTTACATATGGTAGAAGCATTTGGACTTGTGTAAGGGCGGGCTATTTATGTAGGTATGTGTACTTGTAGTTGCACAACGCGTAATGTTTTTATTGAAATTATGCCGCCTCTATAATGTATGAGACATCATATTACATCATTTCCAAAGATATTTATGTACGGGCAAAGACCTTTGCACTAGTATGGGGGGGGGGGGAATTTATTGAGGATATGTACAGTCTTTATAAATGTTATTACTAGAGATAATTTTTGACTTGTGTTTGTATTTCTAGACTGAGCATTCTTTTGTACTTGTACAACACAAAATGTTTATATTCTGCTTATTTGTGTTGTGAACTTTGGATTTGTGTGAGGGGGGTACGTGAATATGTGGAAAGTGATTGTGTGTGTCTCTTTGGCTATATTTTTTATTAAAAGCACTTGGTTGGCTGTACTGATGTTTGGAACCCAGGAGCCGGTTATTTAAACAAGTGTTTTTATTACTGAGCTGTTATAGTTGCACAAAACCCAACATTTTTATTGTACTCGTATCCTTTCTGGTAGCGCCTCCAACACACCTCATTTCATGATGCAGAGGTGTTGGGCTGGAGAGGACAAAGTGCAAAGCTGCAGTTTTGTGGATTTGCTGCTGATATCTCGACTTTTGAGACTGTTAGTTTCAAACATACAGGACGGTGGGGACCTTTCAGTTTGACTATTCTATTTAAAATAGGGTTAGCAGCTCAGGAGGTAAATTTAAATCTTTATGTATGTTTTGTAGATAATATAACTCACTACTAAACTTTCTATTTAATTATTTATACTCATATACATGCCAATACTAACAAATGACACATAAATATGCATCGGTATTATAACTAATAATATATAACCCTCATCGCATTGTAAGCTCCTAAAACCTTAATGCAATCTGTCTATAAAGCTTTAAATTATAGAACATTTAGAATAGGAAGTATATATATATATACTAGCATAAGTGTGCCAGTTGGTGCACAATGGAAATTGTGTGTGTATGTTTTGCTATGTGAGGATATAGTGGATATAGAATCTTTACACAGGTATATTTTAAACTGTTACTCACAGTCACCAGCTTCCAAAGGAACCAAATAGGATATTCCTGCAGGTCTGAGAGTAGACCCAGGCAATACTGCCACACTGTGTGGTTGAAACTAAACATGCTAGGTTAATACTTATTAGTATTTACCATGGCAAGTGGTGATGGTACCTCATATATTATAACAGAAGGTACCTCACAGCATCATATTATTATAATAGCATTGCCCTAATAATCTAATGTATAAACAAACATTTCTCATTCCCATTTTACCTAAAGAAATGGATTTATCCATTATATACCCTTTTATACAGATCTAATTGAAAAAAAATTCTTAAGAGCAATTTGTAATAACTGATAACTTCTTTTTATTTCAGTATTACAGTAAATCCTTGGTATACCTGCCTGGCTTTACCACTAAGCAAAAGGCTAAGGACTTGCAAGCAAGCACCTTCATCCCAACCATTAATAGTGGCTGCCAATTAAAATTGTTCTAGCCAATCAGTCCACTACTTAGTTACCCCATCAAATGGATAAGGTTTAAAAATAGGTTTGGCAATTGGGCCTGGTAGAGCTACTGAGTCTAATTGGGAAATTTCATCTGCAGGGACAAAGACAGGAGGATTTAAATCAATATGTTCAGTAGCAGCCTCCATAGCTTAAAACAGAGAACATACATACAAAGAAAACTGGGAGAATAAATGGTATTACCAGCACCGCTGCCACCAATATGTACCAGATCACTGCTTTATGGAAGGATTATGGGTAGCATGGCACACAGTGTCTTACTCTGGTGGTCTGGCACAAAGCAGACAGTGCACATAAACAGGTTCCCCACATAACATATGCAGTAATCGGTTGTCCCTGCCTATGGTGCACCACTTTGAATATTGACCAAGCCTGTATATTGTGTGTCTTTGTAAGTTGGTGTGCACTTATTCGTTGCCTCATAATTTGTATCCAATAAGGTAAATTGTCTGTCCAATAATCTGTCCTCCTAACAGGTGGTAACGGGATCTTATACACAGGATCTTGTGTTCCAGTCAATATTTCTCCAAAGCACACACCACAATCTACGTTCACTTTCTCTCCTAGCCATAGAGAGCAGGGATGTCTTGTCTTTTATCACTCACTGACACCACCTGCAGGCTGGAGGTGGTATATAAGGAGCCTTGATGTTTATGTCCATTACAATACACATCACGTCCTGTGTAGCAAAAAGAAACTTTTTTGGGATTACACTTCCTTTCACATGGAGCAGACACAGGGGTGTGCTTTAACCTCCCATTTTGACCATTCCATGTTGAAATAGGGATCTCAGTATAAATTTATGCATTTTGTACATTTTGTGTTGTACCTAATATAAGTCAGTGCTATACTTTGTATACATTTATTGATGGTCATTTGCAGTAAATAATAATAGTGAGATAGTACACGCATACATATACAACTTTCCTGTATGTAATATCATATACCCCCCACCACATTGGTACCTCCAAAAAACTCATTGCAATCTCCTATGAAGATATAAATATATTTATATAATGGATATATATATATATATACAAATCCAATTTTGTGTTAAATAATGTTCAAGA
>JAACNH010008883.1:0-12119 GCA_019447015.1 Hymenochirus boettgeri
AAAAAAAAAAGATTGCCAGCTGTTTATTGGAGCCATTAACCTTTTTCAGAATGTCTACAGTCTGGTTGTCAATCAAACCCAACCAGAAAATCCTTATGCTTGGAATATGAAAGCATTTTTTCCCCTTAACTAATTGCTTAGTTTTTTAAAGCCCAAGACTTGCTTTCATGTAAGAAAAGATAGAGGAATATATATATATATATATATATATATTATAATCAAAATATACGACGGCACCTCAGGACTTTTAAATAAAATGTAACTTTTATTGATAGTAGTTAAAACGCTATCTACGCGTTTCAGTCGATAGGCCGGCCTATCGGCTGAAACGCGTAGATAGTGTTTTAACTACCATCAACAAAAGTTACATTTCATTTAAAAGTCCTGAGAGTGCCGTCGTATATTTGATTATGTTGGATGATTGTCTACACCAATTGGCCTGGAGAAATCTATCTACCTATCTTTGGATAGCATCTACCTATCTGCATATATATATATATACACCAATTCACAAAGTTGATTGGTGTGCATCAAGAACTTCATTTATATATCTTTATTGGATAACTAATTATTATGAAGTATTGTTAATACAATAAAGATATATAAAGTTGGATGCCCACCAATCAACTTTGTGAATTAGTTTATATATAATGGTGTATGTAAACATGGGCGTAAAGAATATATCAGAAAGAATGGGGTCCCCTTACTGTGTCATGGCTGCTGGGGTGGAGCCTAGTATTTGCAGAATAGAGGGTACAGAAAAGGGTAGTTATGTTTATAATAACAGTTCTGTATATAATATTATAATAGTTCTGTATATAATAAGTTCTGTATATATTAATAGTTCTATATATATACAATTTCTGTATAATTATAGTTCTGTATATAATATTTTAAATAGTTCTGTATATAATAATAGTTCTGTATATATAATAGTTCTGTATATAAAAGTTCTATATATAATACAATTTCTGTTATTATAGTCTGTATATAATATTTATAATAGTTATGTATATAATAATAGTTCTGTATATAATATTTATATGTTCTGTATTAATTATACTATGTATATAATATAATGCATAGAATTTATAAGAGTTCTGTATATAGCAATAATTCTGTATACAATATTTATAATAGTTCTAAATACAATAATAGTTCTGTATACATTAAAATAGTTGTATATAATATGTTCTTGTATATAATATTATAATAGTTCTGGATATAATAATAGTTCTGTATATAATATAGTTCTGTATATGATAATAGTTCTGTATATTATATTTATAATAGTTCTGATATAAAATAGTTCTTATATAATAATAGTTCTGTGTATATATAGCTCTGTATATAATAGTCGCATAGAATAATAGTTCTGTATATAATAGTTCTGCATATAATAATAGTTCGTATATAATATTAATAATAGTTCTGAATATAATAATAGTTTTGTAAATAATTCTAATTCTGTATATGATAATAGTTTTGTATAGAAGATGTAATAAAAGTTCTATATATAATACAATTTCTGTATAATTATAGTTCTGTATATAATATTTATAATAGTTATGTATATAATAATAGTTCGTATATAATATTTATAATAGTTCTGTATTTAATTTATACTCTGTATCATAATAATAATGCATAGAATATTTATAGAGTTCTGTATATAGCAATAATTCTGTATACAATATTTATAATAGTTCTATATAATAATATTTCTGCATTTTATAATAGTTCTGTATATGATAATAGTTCTGTATATATTTATATAGTTCTGTATATAATAGTTCTGTATATAATATTTATAATAGTTCTGTATATAATTATACTTCTGTATATGATAATTTTACGTAGAATATTTATAATAGTTCTGTATATAGTAATATTTCTGTATACAATATTTATAATAGTTCTGTATATAGTAATATTTCTGTATACAATATTATAATAGTTCTGAATATAATATAGTTCTGTATATTATAATGTTCTGCATATAATAATAGTTCGTATAATTATACTTCTGTATATGATAATAATTTTGCATAGAATATTTAGAATAGTTCTGTATATAATTATACTTTTGTATATGTAATAATTTTGCATAGATATTTATAATATCGTATATATCTGTATATCGTAATAGTTCTGTATATGATATTTATAATAGTTCTGTATATAATAATAGTTCTGTATATAATTATGGTTCTGTATATAATAGTTCTGTATATTATATTTATAATAGTTCTGAATATAATAATAGTTCTGTATATAATAAAGTTCTGTGTATAATAGTACTCTATACAATAGTTCTGTATATAATAGTTCTGCATATAATAATAGTTCTGTATATAATATTTATAATAGTTCTGAATAAATATGTTCTGTATATAATAATAGTTCTGTGTAAATAGTACTCTATATATTTAGTTCTGTAATAATAGTTCTGCATATAATAATAGTTCTGTATATAATATTTATAATAGTTCTGATATAATAATAGTTTGTATAAATAATAGTTCTGTGTATAATAGTACTCTATAAAGTTTATATATAATAGTCTGTATATAATATTTATAATAGTTCTGAATATAATAATAGTTCTGTATAATATTTATCTTCTGTATATGATATAATTTTGCATAGAATATTTATAATAGTTCTGTATATAATTATACTTTTGTATATGATAATAATTTTGCATAGAATATTTATAATATCGTATATATCTGTTATCGTAATAGTTCTGTATATGATATTTATAATAGTTCTGTATATAATAATAGTTCTGTATATAATTATGGTTCTGTATATAATAGTTCTGTATATTATATATAATAGTTCTCGAAATATAATAAGTTCTGTATATAAAATAGTTCTGTGTATAATAGTACTCTATTCAATAGTTTGTATATAATAGTTCTGTATAATAATAGTTCTGTATATAATATTTATAATAGTTCTGTATATAATAATAGTTCTGTGTATAATAGTACTCTATATAATAGTTCTGTATATAATATTTATAATAGTTCTGAATATAATAATAGTTCTGATATAATTATAATTCTGTATATAGTAATAGTTCTGTGTATAATATTATAATATTTCTTATATAATAATAGCTCTGTATATGATATTGGTATGGGATTTTATCCTCACCCCTTCCTGTAGAAATTGCTAAATTAATGTTGAACTTAAATAAATTACAGAGACCCCTGTGTTAAATTATTATAGTGTTTAGCACAGTGTCTGCTGGTCTGACTGTCCTATCCATTAGGCCCTCAACCACTACAGCAAAGCACAACCTCCTAGGCTTATTTCTAGGGACTAATTTTCACAGTGGGGACAATCAGTCATCTTATAACATGTTGAGTGTAATAACTTTCACTGAACTAAAGCTGGGCACACACATCAAGATGTTTGAAAAATGAAAGACAGAATACGAGATCTTGTCTGTCATTTACTAACACAGTACAGAGAATTCTCCCATGTATAGAGAGAACGCTCAGGACTGCACTTTTCCTCAGCCGCGGGTGAATTTTTGGAATTTCCAAACAATCGTAAGGCCAACTGTGAACGTTTGTCTGCCTAGTGTGTGTAGAGCATTCAGAAATACGCTACACACAATAATGAAAAAGGCTGATACCGTTGGATCAATTAGTGTGCTAAACATTAGGCCACAGTATTATTTTATTATTGTGGATTTATATAGCGCCAACATCTCTCTATCGCTTTACAATTACATGTATACATTCACATCAGGCCCTGCCCCGAAGAGCTTACAATGTAACCTATCAGTATGTCTTTGTGATTGTGGGGAAACCGGAGTGTCCGGAGGAAAACACATGCAAGCACGGGGAGAACATACAAACTCCTTGCAGATGTGTCCAAGGGTGGAATCAAACTCAGGACTTCGGCGCTGCAAGGCATCAGTGCTAAATATTGAGCCACCGTGCTGCCGTGCGTGTAGATATACTCTATCTAAATCTCATTTGGAAGGATTTGTTGACGAGCAGTCTGTACTGTACTATGGGGAAGGAAGGGGGCGGGAGATCAGCTCTAGAATGTCTGGCGCTCGCCAACATTGTTTATAATCTTTCCTTATTTATGACTAAAGGATGTTGGCAGAGGCCTCCACACATAGTAGATTGCGGGTCAAAATGGACGTTGTTGGACGTTAATTATCTACAGAACTTTAATGATAATAAACCAAAAGAAAAAGATAAACTCAAATCATATATATATGTTATATATATATATATATACTAGCAAAAGTGTGCCCATTGGTGCTAATGGAAATTATGTGTGTGTGTGTGTGTTTTGCCATGTGTGGATTAGTGGATATAGAATCTTTATACAGGTATATTTTAAACTGTTACTCAGACAGTCACCAGCTTCCAGAGGAACCAAATAGGACAATCCTGCAGGTCTGAGGCTCGTACACACGTGTGATCGCAGGTCCCGACCCGCGACGCACATGAGTACGAACTAACTTTTGGCCGATAATCGGCCGTGTGTGGGCGCTTTATCGCCCGAAATGGTCGTTCATTCGGAGATCCACCTAGTCAGTCATTCAACGATCACCCAACGAACAACCGTTTTGGTCGATAATGCGCCCACAAAACATTTTTTCGTACACATTGTACATTGCAGGTCGGGACGTGATCGCACATGTGTACGAGCCTTAAGAGTAGACTCAGGCAATCCTGCCACACTGTGTGGTTGAAACAAACATGCTAGGTTAATACTTATTAGTATTCACCACGTAAGTGGTTATGGTACCTCATATATTATAACAGAAGGTACTCACAGCATCATGTTGTTTAATAGCATTGCCCTAAATCTAACGTAAAACAAACATTTCTCATTTCCAGTTTACCTAAAGAAATGGATTTATCCTTTATATACTTTTATCCTTTATACTTTTTTAAACAGATCTAATTGCAAAAAAAATAGCTTCAGAGCAATTTTAATAACTGATAACTGTTTTTATTTCAGTATTACAGTAAATCCTGGTATACCTGCGAGCACCTTCATCCCAACCATAATAGTGGCTGCCAATTCAAATTGTTCTAGCCAATCAGTCCACTCCCTAGTTACCCTATCAAATGATCAGGTTTAAAAATGGTTTGACAATTGGGCATGTTAGAGCTACTAATTCTAATTGGGGCATTTAATCTGCAGGTAGAAGGACAGGAGGATTTCTTTCAGTAGCAGCCTCCATAGCTTAATACAATGGTGATATAAATGGTATTACCAGCCCTGCTGCCACCAATTTGTACCAGATCACTGCTTTATGGAAGGATTTTGGGTAGCATGGCACACAGTGGGTTACTCTGGTGGTCTGGCACAAAGCAGACAGTGCACATAAACAGGTTCCTCACGTACATATGAAGTAATCAGGGGTGTTACTGTCTATGGTGCACCACTTTGAATATTGACCAGGCCTGTATATTGTGTGTCCTTGTTGGTGTACACTAATCTGTTATGTCAGAGTTTGTATCCATAAGGTAAATTGTCTGTCCTATAATCTGTCCTCCCAACAGGTGGTAACAGGATCTTATACACAGGGTCTTATACACAGGGTCTTACACACAGGATCTTATACACAGGGTCTTATACACAGGATCTTGGTTGCAGTCAATATCTCTCCATAACATACACCACATCTACTTTCACTTTCTCTCCTCCTAGCTATAGAGAGCAGGGATGTCTGTCTTTTATTACTCACTGACACCACTGTAGGCTGGAAGTGGTATATAAGAAGCCTGGTGTATATGTCCATTACAAACACAACACATCGTGTAGCAGACAGGAACTTTTTTCGGATTACACTTCCTTTCACATGGAGCAGACACAGGGGTGTTGTTTAGATGCCATTTGACCATTCCATGTTGACATAGGGATCTCAGCTCTGTAGTAGGTTTATGTATTTTTATTATATATTTTGTGTTGTACTAACATGTCAGTGCTATACTTTATATACATTTAATGATGGTCATTTAAATGGTAACAGTGAGATAGTATAACACATACAACTTTCCTATATGTAATATCATATACCCCCACCCACATTGGTAGCTCCTAAAAACTCAATGCAATCTCCTATGGAGTTATAAATATATTATAATATAAGGGTATATATATATATATATATATATATATATATATATATATATCTACACACACACGAAAAAAATCAATATATGCAGCACTCCAAATGCACATAATTCACTTTATTATTTAAAATTCCATGTGCTCACCACCAACCAGCTGGTGAGCACATGGAATTTTAAATAATAAAGGGAATTATGGCCGCTTAGAGGGTCATCATCAGAACATCTGAAAACATCTATGCCAGTTCCCAAACACACACCCCGTGCATGTGAGAAGGTGACATCTATTGGATTCCAGGAAACCACCACACTCACAAATATAGCCACACCCCGACATCATTATAATGCCGAGAGGCGGACAAGAAACTAGTTATACTGTAAACCAATAGAAAGTGTTTAAACTTTGTTACATTGTGAGTGTCGTAGGTGTGGTGGTTTCCTGGATCCTATAGGATGTCACCTTAACATGCACGGGAGGTGTGTTTTGGGCTTTTTAAGGAACTTACGTAGATGTTTTCAGATGATCTGATGACGGCCCTCTAAGCAGGCGGAAACTTGTCAATGGTGGAAAAATTTGTTTGTTGATTCTAAATACTGGGAGTGCATCTCTTCATAGCCAGACGTATATTACTTTTGCGTGCCAAAACTCATACACACATTATATATATATATATATAAGCAGATCCGGTAATATTCTTTATAAGTAACCTTTATACCTTTATATCTAGATGCTGGGAAGATTCATATTCTGAATATTCTCTGAGCAGTACCGAGTCTATGAAATCTGATTAAGTGAAAATGATTTTGAATTTTTCATAGTGTTGATTCTCTTAATGTTTTCTCCTCTTGTTCTTTCTAGTGTTTAACTCAGTAACATGTACGGGTTTGAACCAGAATGTTCAGCAAGAACAAAACAGGGCAGGCAAATCCGTTTAGATGTATTTACATCAACTCTGGAAAGTCATCCACCAAATTTTGGTACAGGATGTACAGGATGTACAGTGGTACAAAGGCATAGGATGCAGTTGTCTCCCTAGAGTGTTTTACCCACCCGGCTACTTTTCCATCACCTGGCTGGAAAAAATTTCTAGAGATAACACATGTGATTTAATAAGAATTTAGATGTACCATAGGTTTAATAGGTGAGTAAAAACTCCCACCAAAACTGCCCGGTCAAGACCCCTTTTTTACACTTAATTTTAGCACATGTTACAGAAGCCCCAAGGGACAAAATGTCACGGAGGGGCACATGACCGGGAGGAAGAGAAGCGGATATGTAGTTGAGGGAGGCAGGATAGTGTAGGAAGGAACAGAACAGCTAGAGGGTAGAGCGGGAAATCAGTAAAAGGAAGTGAAGGAGAAGGACAGGGAAAGTTAGGAAAGCCGACCGCCCGCCACCCTGTTGTTATGCTGGTATGTCTCTGGTAGTGGCGAATCTATAAGTAAAAGGGGAAAAGAGATGGAAATTGGTCAATGTTTGGTCCCTCTCTAAGGGAAAAGGGTCCCTGGGAGGCAGTGGCGTTTAATACCCCCAAACCTCGCCGAGCTGTATCCCTAGCCAGCTGGGACTGGGTTTTGTTATGTAAGAACTATGAACAGTCAAGACGAGTGCCATTGCCAGAGGACATATTGCGTATCACAGGTTATTCACATTGATTGTGCAGTTTTTCAAATACCGGAATAGTTTCGGTATGTTACAGGATCGTATTAATAGTTAAGTTAATTGAAATAATTTAAGTTCAAATGTATATGTCACTAATAAGCTGTGGCCTATTTACATTATTCCAATCGGAACTTGTGGTGGGTGTGAGTTATTTAATAAGAAGGGGAAAGGTTTGTGGGAGTGTAGGAATAGCGGTATATGCATCGACAGGTCATGTAACTAGATTTTGCAAGATCCAAAGCTGCAAAAGGGTGGCACAGAAACCTGCAACGCACTCTGTATGCGGGTCACATGCTTGTGTTGCCATGTTACATCTGGGTTACCCTCAGATGTTTTAAAACTACAATTCCCTGCATTCTGCAACCAAAGAATGCTGGGAGTCGTAGTTTTTAAACATCTCGTGGGACGAACGTAGGAGATCCCTGATCTATATAATGAGCATGATGCAAGGTTGTTCAGTATTCTATGAATACGAATATGAAGAAGGCTGTATTTGTTTCAATGTAATTATCTGCATGAGTTTAAAGGATTGTGTGTATGAAGTTTATTTTAAAAACAGTTCAACCGTAAAGTACTTGGGACAGGGATATAGGATTGGTTGTTCCTACCTCCCAATATTGTTTCTGTGAGCAGCACCAGACCAAAGAAACCTGCTTCCTCCTGGTTCAGCGCTATCTTAATACAGGAATAGTCCAGGACTAACCTGGCAAATGAAAACTGCAGGTGCTCTAGCTCCTCAACGAAATTATATTGTGAGGTAGGAATAATCAATCCGACCTCCCTGTCCCAGGTACTTTCCACTTTTAAAAGTTATTTTTAGAGTATAGTTATCCTTTAAAGGGCCTGTCCAACCTTAAAAGTAATTGAAAATAATAATAATTAACTAGTAAAAATAGTGCACATTTTTTATTTTCCCCAAAACCTTATTTTGTCCCACCGGCTACTTTTTCATGCAACCTGGCTGGAAAAAAAATCTGGGGAGAACACTGGGATGCATGGTGGGACACAATATAGCATGTATGGTGGGGCACAGTTAGAATGTATGGTGGGACACAATATAGCATGTACGGTAGGGCACAGTATAGAATGTATGTGGGACACAATATAGCATGTACGGTGGGGCACAGTATAGAATGTATGGTGGGACACAATATAGCATGTACGGTGGGGCACAGTATAGAATGTATGGTGGGCACAATATGGCATGTACGGTAGGGCACACCATAGAATGTATGGTGGGACACAATATAGCATGTACGGTGGGGCACAGTATAGAATGTATGGTGGGACACAATATAGCATGTATGGTGGGGCACAGTATAGAATGTATGGTGGGACACAATATGGCATGTACGGTAGGGCACAGCATAGAATGTATGGTGGGACACATATAGCAGTTATGGTGGGCACAGTATAGAATGTATGGTGGGACACAATATGGCATGTACGGTAGGGCACAGCATAGAATGTATGTTGGGACACATATAGCATGTATGGTGGGGCACTGTATAGAATGTATGGTGGGACACATATAGATGTACGGTAGGGCACTGTATAGAATGTATGGTGGGACACAATATAGCATGTACGGTAGGGCACAGTATAGAATGTATGGTGGGACACAATATAGCATGTACGGTAGGGCACAGTATAGAATATATGGTGGGACAAATATAGCATGTACGTAGGGCACAGTATAGCATGTATGGTGGGACAAATATGCATGTACGATAGGGCACTGTATAGAATGTATGGTGGGACACAATACAGCATGTACGGTATAGCTAGTATAGAATGCATGGTGGTACACAATATAGCCTGTACGGTAGGTCACAGTATAGAATGTAAGGTGGGACACAATATAGCCTGTATGGTAGGGCAGTATAGAATGTACGTTGGGACACAATATGCATGTACGGTAGGGCACTGTATAGATGTATGGTGGGACACAATACACATGTACGGTATAGCATAGTATAGAATGCATGGTGGTACACAATATAGCTGTACGGTAGGTCACAGTATAGAATGTAAGGTGGGACACAATATAGCCTGTATGGTAGGGCACAGTTATAGAATGTACGGTGGACACAATATAGCATGTATGGTAGGGCACAGTTAGAATGTATGGTCGGGCAACGTATGGAATGTATGGTGGGACACAAATTAGCATGTCGGTGGGGCACAGTATAGATAGTATGGTGGGACACACAGACATCCCACCTGCCGAATCTGGCTTCCGGGAAGGGTGGGGAGAAAGGGGGCGGAGCTGACTGACTTGCTGTCAATGATGTCACAAAGGGGGTGGGGCTAGGGTAGGCAGACGTCAATGACGCCACAAAGGGGGCGGGGTTATGGGCAGGCCACTACATGTGACAATTTACGTCACAGAGAGGCGTGGTTAGGGGGAAGCGTGACGTAAATGTAACTACATTTTCTGTCTGGCCACTAGCTGGAATATTTTTAATGTTGCTCAAGTTTATTAGGAACTAAAATTGTTGAGAACAGTTTTTAGGTGAACAGTTGTAGGGGAGGAAGAGGAAGGGGTGGCGCCAGGTGCATAGGGGTAGCTGGAAGACTTTTGGAGCTGCAAAGGCCTAGCTGCTGAGTAGGACAGATATTAAAGGAGAAGGAACTACAGGATGTACAAGTATCAGTAAGGGATCAGATACTATCAGGGAGAGATAAGTCCTGTGTCATATCTGTTAAATTACAATTTGCTTGTCTGTGATTTGGAGTGTAATGCTTCAGCAATTGTTCAAATTTGGTTCTGTTTCCTCATCTGTAAAACTTCATCTTCAGCCTGGTTCCAATAAAAATAAGTTAGTCTTACAGTAATAGACTTGAGTTATTAAATAGTACCTGTCACAGTGGGACACAATATAGCATGTACGGTGGGGCACAGTATAGAATGTATGGTGGGGCACAGTATAGGGTGCATGGGGGACACAATATAGCATGTACGTTAGGGCACAGTATAGAATGTATGGTGGGGCACAGTATAGAGTGTATGGTGGGGCACAGTATAGCATGTACGGTGGGGCACAGTATAGAATGTATGGTGGGGCACAGTGTAGGGAGTATGGTGGGACACAATATAGCATGTACGGTGGGGCACAGTATAGAATGTATGGTGGGGCACAGAAAGAGTGTATGGTGGGACGCAATATAGCATGTACAGTGGGGCACAGTATAGAATGTTGGTGGGGCACAGTATAGAATGTACGGTGGGGCACAGTATAGAATTATGGTGTGGCACAGTACAGAATGTATGGTGGGACACAATATAGCATGCGGTACAGTATAGAATGTATGGTGGGGCACAGAATAGAGTGTATGCTGGGACACAATATAGCATGTACGGTGGGGCACAGATAGAATGTTGGTGGGGCACAGTATAGAATGTATTGTGGGGCACAGTAAAAATGTATGGTGTGGTACAGTATAGAATGTATGGTGTGGTACAGTATAGAATGTATGGTGGGGCCAGTATAGAATGTATAGTGGGGCACAGTATAGAATATACGTGGGGCACAGTATAAAATGTATGGTGGGCACAGTATAGAATATACGGTGGGGCACAGTATAAAATGTATGGTGTGGCACAGTATAGATGTACGTGGGACACAGTATAGAATGTACGGTGGGGCACAGTATAAAATGTATGGTGGGGCACAAGTATAGAATGTATGGTGGGAACAGTATAGAATGTATGGTGGGACAGTATAGAATGTACGGTAAGGCACAGTATAGATTGTACGGTGGGGCACAGTATAGAAGTATGTGGGGACATATGGAATGTACGGTGGGGCACAGTATAGAATGTATGGTGGGACAGTATAGACTGTAGTAAGGCACAGTATAGATGTATGGTGGGGCACAGTATAGAATGTACGGTGGGGCACAGTATAGAATGTATGGTGGGACACAGTATAGAATGTACGGTGGGACAGTATAGAATGTACGGTGGGGCAGTATAAAATGTATGGTGGGGCACAGTATAGAATGTATGGTGGGACAGTATAGAATGTACGGTAAGGCACAGTATAGAATGTATGGTGGGGCACAGTAAGGAATGTATGGTGGGACAGTATGAAGCGGTAAGGTACAGTATAGAATGTATGGTGGGGCACAGTATAGAATGTATGGTGGGACAGTATAGAATGTACGGTAAGGCACAGTATAGAATGTATGGTGGGGCACAGTAGAGAATGTATGGTGGGACCGTATAGAATGTACGGTAAGGCACAGTATAGAATGTACAGTGGGGCACAGTATAGAATGTATGGTGGGGCACAGTATAAAATGTATGGTGGGGCACAGTATAGAATGTA
>JAACNH010008884.1:0-12117 GCA_019447015.1 Hymenochirus boettgeri
TTCCCCTTTAGCGAGTTTTACATCAACACCCCCTTTAATGCGTATCGCATCAACTTCCCCTTTAGCGTGTTTTACATCAACTCCCCCTTTAATGCGTATCGCATCAACTTCCCCTTTAGCGCATATCGCATCTACTCCCAATTTGACGCGTATCACATCAACTCCCCCTTTAGCGTGTATCACATCAACTCCCCCTTTAATGCGGATCGCATCAACTTCCCCTTTAGCACGCATCACATCATCTCCCTCTTTAGTGCGTATCGCATCAACATCCCCTTTAGTGCGTATCACATCAACTCCCCCTTTAGAGCGTATCGCATCAACTCCCCCTTTAGAGCATATCGCAATCAACTCCCCCCTTTTAGAGCGTATCATATCAACTCCCCCTATAGCGTGTATCGCATCAACTTCCCCTTTAGCACGTGTCGCATCAACTCCCCTTTAGCGAGTTTTACATCAACACCCCCTTTAATGCGTATCGCATCAACTTCCCCTTTAGCGTGGTTTTACATCAATCCCCCTTTAATAATGCGTATCGCATCAACTTCCCCTTTAGCGCATATCGCATCTACTCCCATTTGACGCGTATCACACATCACCCCCTTTAGCGTGTATCACATCAACTCCCCTTAATGCGGATCGCATCAACTTCCCCTTCAGCACAGCATCACATCATCTCCCTCTTTAGTGCGTATCGCATCAACATCCCCTTTAGTGCGTATCACATCAACTCCCCCTTTAGAGCGTATCGCATCAACTCCCCCTTTAGAGCATATCGCATCAACTCCCCCTTTAGCGCGTATCATATCAACTCCCCCTATAGCGTGCATCGCATCAACTTCCCCTTTAGCACGGGTCGCACAACTTCCCCTTTAGCGAGTTTTAAATCAACTCCCCCTTTAATGCGTATCGCATCAACTTCCCCTTTAGCGCATTTTACATCAACTTCCCTTTAGCGCGTATCGCATCAACTCCCTTTTAGCATGTACCCACATCAACTCCCCCTTTAATGCATATCGCATCAACTCCCCCTTTAGAGCGTTTACACATCAACTCCTCTTTTAATGCGTATCGCATCAACTTCCCCTTTAGCACGTTTTACATCAACTCCCCCTTTGGCACGTATCACATTAACCCCCCCTTTAGCATGTATCGCATCAACTCCCCTTTAGCGCGTATGCATCAACTTCCCCTTTAGCGCGTATTACATCAACTCCCCCTTTAATGCGTATCGCATCAACTTCCCCTTTAGCACATATCGCATCAACTCCCTCTTTAATGCGTATCACATCAACATCCCCTTTAACATAGTATCGCATCAACTCCCCCTTTGCATGTATCGCATCAAATCCCCCTTTAGCACATATCGCATCAACGTCCCCTTTAGCGTGTATTGCATCAACTCCCCTTTAGCGCGTATCACATCAACTCCACTCCCTCTTAGCTGCATTGCATCAACTGCCCCTTTAGAGCGTATCACATCAACTCCCCCTTTAGCGCGTATCCACACTCAACTCCCCCTTTAATGCATATCGCATCAACTTCCCCTTTAGCACTATCACATCAACTTCCCCTATAGAGCTTATCGCATCAACTTCCCTTTAACAATGGGTTAAGACATCTGACATTCATTTATTTTTTACTGCAATCGATCATTTGATGCTCCCCAGAAAAACACAATTTGTTTGCAAAAATGACACATGGAAAGAAAAGTGAGTGAAAAGAGTGTGTACATGGCCTTTATACTGGGGTTTCAGTGGTTTTTGGGGAAAAAAGACACAATGGTGAAGTAAATGAGCCCCTTACAGTGCAATTGTATTGCAGTGTGGCGCTCCATCCCTTCACAGCTGTCATTGTCTTTCCTTAAGTAAAACACACACTTCCATAGCTGCCTTCTCTGAACTCTGCACCAGACTGCTATAAACTGTGATCTCATTGGTAACTGCCTGCCCAACCCACTACAAGAGACTTATCTTGGATTGGTCAGTTTACCTCTCAATCAGACTCTGGGCGTACCACAAGTGAGAGGAGGTGTCCAGTGTGGTCACATGACATTGCTACACACAGGGTCTGCTACTCCTAATAATTGACAGCTCTATCCCCTATCACAGCAACAAAAGGAAGTAAAGCATTGTACTGCCCTGAACAATCTGTGAGATTTGAAGGTGTGCAATTAACTGTGTTCACTCGATTCACCACCAGATGGCAGCACACAGGTTAATTCACTTAAACAATGTTGAAAAAGGAGGTACAGAGGCATTTTTAAAGTTGTAAAGTAGCCTATGCTTTTCCCCAGGTCCTTAACATTAATGTACTAAGTCTCATGAAAATTGTACCAGCCGTTTAAAGTTTTTCTGGAACATACAACACAATACATAACACATACATACATTGACTTATTTATTTTTAATAAATTGACTTATTATTAATTAAAGGCATTTTTTCCACAAATCCTGACGTGTTGTATATGTTGTAACCAAACAGTGTTACATAATTTATAAGTGCTAAGTGCATCACTTCCTGTGACATCACAAGTGAATCCTCATCAAGGAAAAGTCTAGGCATAATCAAACCCTGGATAGGCAGGGACATGTATCATCAGACCAACACCTGCACCATAGACTGCTTTATAGATGGTAATGGTATTATACCCTGAAAAACAAATGCAAGACAAATGCAACACAGGTCCAAAATAGCTGGCATTGTTTGTATACAACTTCTCATTCAATATCTCTTGGTACTGAATAGAATTACAATCAATGGCAAGGTCATGCAACATTGCCTATCCAGATGTTTGGCAGACCTCTTTGGTGCTGCAGAGAGCATGATGGGGAATGCTGGAAATTGTAGTTTTTCTCTGGAGAGATGCAAGTTGGACATCCTGTTTTGCTGTAACAAATTGTTTCCACTAGCTGTATTAAAAATGTTTACTAAACATCATACTAATACACACAACAAACAAAACAAACAATTCACAGACAGATATTTTTTTCCAAACTAATTTGATGAGGGTAGATTTGTCATTGCCTGATTGGTCCTGCATCCACTCCTTCTGTGCGTACCAGAGTCATGTAACTTATGCATAGAGGGGTTTACTGGAGCAGCTGCAGGATCAATCAGGCATGCAGGCATCCTAAGGCATGCCCTGCACACAAGAAGGCCCTGCAGAGAAATGGGCCCTGCACACAAAAGGGCCCTTACCCACAAATGGTCCCACACACAAATAGGCCATGCTCTAAATGGGCCCTCACACCAAAAGGATCCACACTTAAACCTACCTACCCACCCCAAGTTCAGATCATCATCCCCACGTGAAAAACCCCCCCCCCAAAAAAAATATCTCACACACACACTGCAACAGCTTGTCAGAGATTTTTTTTCCCTTTACCACCGCACTTGCAAGCGCAGAGGCACTGTGCTTGCAACTTCAAGAACTAGGAAAGCGCTTTGGTAGCTGGACTCTCAGCCAATCAGGACATGCTTCAGAATGCCTGCAAGTAACATGCCTGATTGGGCCTGCAGCCGTCCGGTATGCGATAGTTACGTGACTGCGGCTGCAGGCATCCTGAGGCATGCCCTGATTGGTGGAGAGTATGGCCACGAAGCTCCCTCCTGTTCTTAAAGCTGGCAAGCACAGGGTAAGGGAAAAAAATCTCTGACAAGCTGCCAACCATTCATTTATCTGGGATGCGCCCATGAGAATATTTTTTATGACGCTTATGGTAGGCCCTGTTTAGCTGGCTTGGCCATATACCAAAGATTGCATTGCAATGGACAGAAAAGCCAACCTAAATACAACTAAATCCAAATGTGTTCCATGTGCATACTTGCTGTCAGGATTCACTCACCTTTCTCTGGTTCCCACTAGTGTTCTCGGTTTTCCCGGTGGGGTCAGATATCGGCAGCGTGCACAGGCGTTCTCTGCCTCTTGCAGGGGTTCCTTTCTCCATCTTCCTGAGCTAGCACTGAGCTACATCTTGCAGTGTGGCGGGGGTGTGTAGTTATTATTTTTTCAGTTCTGCTCATCTTTTTCTCCCTGTTTTTCATTGGCTGTCTGTGGGTTTAAATTTTCTGATCCTTTCCTTAATTTTCCCATGGTGAAACTTGTTCCTGACAGTATTTCCTGACCTTGTAGTGGGTCATTGCTGAAGCATTTTACTGAGGTATCTGTTGTTAAATACCTTAATTTGTTTCTTTTCTGTGCCTGTTTCATATCTTTTTTTTTTTGCTCTGTGGGCAAGCTCGTTCGGCAGTGAGGCATTCCTTGTGTCCTGGCAACGGGCTTGGCTTTAAGAGAAGACTGGGGTATCTGGACTGAGAGGGACTAAGCATTGGGCAGAGCATTACATTATAATAGGCCCCAACTATATAATGGAGGACTTACAGGAGCAAGTTTGACTTCTTATTGTAGCTGTTAACCAGCTGGCTCAGAGAGTAACGACTCAAGAAAACCGCCCAGTCCTACCTTCTGTGGCACCAGTTCTTGAAGATCCACTACCTGAAAGGTTTTTTAGGGATTGGCAAAAAATCCAACTCTATGCAGGCCTGCAAACAATGCTTTATGTCATGTCCCTCAGCTCTGAGGCCCAAAGAGTTGGCCTAGTCATTTCTCTCCTGCAAGGGGACTCTCAGACTTGGACTTTTGTTACCTGCTGATAACCCTGCTCTTTTTTCTATGATTCATTTAGATTCAAGTCTATGAGTATATTATATTCAGACCCAGATGCTTGTGAAGGTTCTCATTCATCCAGGTCATGGTATATCTGTTGTATTCAATTAGATCAACTGGACTTGAAGTTTAGTTCTTGAAGACGTTTCGCTAGTCATCCGACTGGCTTTCTCAATTCAGAATGACTTGTACAAGAATCTGTGGCAATTATTACCCTGGAAAGTCCCAATTAGTATCACAGCCAAGTGTTAAGGGCGTGATTGGATAGTGGCTAAGAGGTGTTATAGGAACGCCCAGAGTAAGGTGTCAAACAGCATTGTACATGGCAGACAGTACCCCCCCACATCTATTTAGGCTTGGTTTTCTTTTTCACATAAATGGAATATACATGAAAAAAAGTGAGCTGCAACGTACATACCAAGCAAATAGTCTTTATTGATCTTGAAGTAAAAAACATTCACGGCTCCAAGTCAATAGGAAACATGGAAACAAACAGGAGAGGAGCGTGGGTATGGGTGAGGCACCGCCTTATGCGTTTCGTGACATGCGTGTCACTTCCTCAGAGAGAGGGCAACTAAATTAATAAGGGGATTGGGGGAGCTTGAATATGAAGAGAGACTGGAAAATTACAATTATTACGCTGGAGAAAAGACGCTTGCATGGAATATGATTACCATGTATAAATACATTAACGGGCCATACAATAAACTATTGGGGCATTGTTCACCAATAGAACATGTCAGAGGACACTGTGACATCCCTTAAGACTTGAAGAAGAAAGGTTAGGCTTCAAGTTCAGAAAGGGTTTTTTACTGTGAGAACGGTAAACTATGGAACTGTCTTCCAGTGGACATTGTTATGCAGTGTCATTGTCAGTTTCAAAAAACAAAGCTGGATGAGTTTCTGCAAACAAGGAATGTTGCAAGTTACTGGTATTGATACATAAAGTAGAGCTGATCCAGGGAAATTTCCGATTGCCACTTAGGGGCATATTATAAGGTTCGTTAACTTTTCGCGGCCGTTTTCGCGGACATTAACGCATAATATGCGTTTACCGCGATTTATAAAAGTCCGAAAACGGCCGCGAAAAGTTAACGAAGCGTTAACCTCTCCGGCGATACTTACCTGTTACGCCGCTTCTATTTATAAGCGGCGGTACTGGTTTCGCTCGGCTAGTATCGCTGTTTTACTTCGCTACCTTGAAGGTGGCGAAGTCAGCCGATACTAACCTCCCGCGCGGGGATGGGCAGGCAACCCGGCGGTGGTCGCACCCCGCCCGGGGAGACACGCCCCCCCGCCACACCCCCCGCGGCGCGGGCGACCACCCGCCGCCGCTTCCCAGCAGCCCCTCCCGACCCGTTCCCCGCTCGCGGCAATCTCGGAACGGGAGGCTTGGAGGGGCTACAGGGAAGGGGCCGCAGCAGGTGGTCTCGCGACCCGGGGAGGGGAAGGAGGAGGCCGCTGGGGGGTGGAGGCTCCCTCCAGCGGGGCCCTGAGAAGGGCCTTTTGGGGCTTAGGGGGTCCCACAGCTCGAACCGGGACCCCCCTCTCCGGCCCTTGTAAGGGCCTTTGCGGCACTTACAAGTGCCCTTGCGGCTCTGACAAGACCTTTTGGGGCTTAAGGGTCCTGCAGCTCGAACCGGGACCCCCTCCCCTCCCCGGCCCTTGTAAGGGCCCTTGCGGCACTTACAAGTGCCCTTGCGGCTCTAACAAGAGCCCTTGGGGCTTAGGGGTCCCGCAGCTCGAACCCGGGCCCCCTCCCCGGCCCTTGTAAGTGTGGGCGGCTCTTAAAAGAGCCCTTGGGCCTCCCGCTGGCGACACCCACTCAGCGGATGCCAGCAGACTATGGCGCCACTGACCGGTGGCAGGTCAGCGGAGCCGATGTTGCCAGCCGCTTCTTTCTCTCAGCCATCTACTGCGATGGCATCTGAGTTCCCGGCAGAAAGCTCCTCTTTATATAGGTTGCAAGAAATCCATAACCGTTTCTGATTGGTCAATTTTTAATACTTGCTTTACATTAACCAATCAGATTTCAGAACTTTCCAGAATCTGATTGGTTAATGTAAATGGTCGGGGTGGGCGTATGCCCCGCCCCCTTAGGAGCGGCGTCGGGAAGGGATTTAAGTCCCTTCGCGGCGATACTATACAGTATCGCCGCGAAGGGGCTTAAAATTACCGCAGCACATCGCGGCCGCGATATATATCGCGGGAATAGCGCTCGCCGTTATAAATACGGCGATAGCGCTATTTTCGCGGCCGCGATGTGCGGCGGTATTTTTTTGTTGCGCTATTATCGTTGCTTTATAAATATGGCCCCTTAGAGTCAGAAAGGAATTTTTTTTCCCCTTCATAAATTTGGTAAATTTTTTCCTCTGGATCAACAGTTAGGCAGGAAATGAGCATTGCTAGATGGGTTGGACTGGATAGACATATGTCTTTATTCAACCTCAAATACTATAACTATAAATTGCTAAACACCTTAATCCTAGACAGGCTCATTGGGCCCTATTCTTTTCACAATTTAATTTTCATATAACTTATATGTACTAATAATTCTGGTCCTCAGAATCTGTACCTGGACATTCCCTTCCACCCTACTAATGCTTAATTGGAGCATTAACTACTAATTTTGATCTCCCTTCCCATTAGGTCCCCATCAGACTGACTCCCCTCCAGGGAAGCCAAACAATTGCATAGATGTGTCATTAATCTCCCATTTTAAATTGCTGCAACAATTTCATGAATCTAAACTAGCAGGTAAGACTATAGATTTTCTTTCCCCTCATGTTTGGTGGCTACCGTCATTGATGATGCTTAAGGGCAAGTTCAGCCCTGAAATGAAAACTATATACAGGTAAATCACCCCCTAAAACCCTAACGGTAATAGTTTGAAATGTGAAATATATAAGCTAATACCTGAAATCCTGCACAATGCCTGTTGCCTCTGTTTCTGCTTCCTGGTTCCTTCCAATTAGCAATTGTCAGTTGATTTGACATCACACCAATGACTGAATGTTAATCCCCTAGCGCCTCTTCTGAGCATGCCCAGGCTCAGTACAGGCGCAGTACATGTTTCTTAATTGCTCAGTTTCCATGAGGCAATCCAGAAGCATAGCAGGCATACAGTAATGAATTCAGGGGACAAACTATAATATCAACATATTTCCTTCTAAAAGATGTTATTATGAGGGTGGAGTGGTCCTTTAGCCTATATAAAAGCTTGTGTGATTTGTGCCTGAAAAAAATCCCTTTTGTAAGGTCCCTGCAGGTTTTCTGCTGCCCATCCTATTTCTGACTATCCATAGTTACATATTTCCATGATTTCAATGTTGATGTACCAGTCTCTCAGGGTCATTCAGTCATTTGGTTAGTAGTTGATAGATAGGAAAAAAGGCTCATTTTATTCCACTGTTAAACTCCCTTTTGCTAAAGAACTCAGTTTTTATTGATCATTTTTTTGTCTCCATGGAATTTCAGATAATATTGTTTCAGACGGGGGGTGTTCAGTTCATGTCACAGTTCTGGCATTTGTTTTGTTCCTCTGCTTTGGAATCTCTTTGTCATTTTCCTCTGGGTTCCATACCCAGACGACGGTCAAACTGAGAGAATGAACCAGACACTAGAACAATATCTTCATTGTTTTGTTGCTGATTCCCACATAGCTGGATAGAATTTTTGGCATTTACTGAGTTCTCATATAATAACTGTACACTCTTCTACTAAAATTTCTCTCTTGCAATGTCATAATGGTAGAGATCCTAGGTTATATTCTCTTTCAGTTTCTCCTTCTAATTTACCTGTACTTGGGATTGGTGTTCCCACAAGAAAACTGGTCTTCAAGTGGTCCAAAATCTTAAGTGTGCCACTTCTTGTCAAAGAATCTTTCTGACCAGCACATGTTCTGTTGAACCAAATGTTTGGTTGGCTGCCTGCTGAAAATATTTCCCTACTACAACTACACCCTCAGTTAAATTAGGCCCTAAGTTTATAGGTCCTTTTCCCATTATAAAAAAGATCAATAGGGTAACAAAAAGATTAGCCCTTCTCCAGTCTCTGGAGATTAATAATTCTTTTTATTTTCCTTACTTAAGGCAGTTCTACTGATGTTGTCATCCCCGAACCCCTGTTGAGATCTTGAGAGAATCTAAGTTTGAAAAAGATATTGGATTCTCGTTGAGTTCGTAATTCCTTGCAATACCTGATTGATTGGAAGGGGCGGGTTGTCCTGAGGAGAGAGACTTTGCACAGTGTTCAAGCTCAGAAATGACTTCACATTTCATGAAGAAAATCCTTCTCAAATCTAAACCTAACTCTAGGGGTCTGGAGGCCCTCCACAAGCACAAGGGAAGGGTAGTGTCAGGATTTACTTACCTTCCTCTGCGTGTCTCTGCCTTTTCCGGCAGGAGTCGGTGGCATGCATGGCTGCTCTTGCCTCCCGTGGTACATGAAACGTTGTGAGGATACGCAGGGGCTGCCTTCTCCTTATGTCTGGCAGTGGCTGGGGGTGTGTAGTTATTAGCCTATCAATTTCTGTTTCTTTTCATCCCTGTTTTCATTGACTGACGTCCTAGGTTTAACCCTTTAAACCTGTTCTTTTTAAAAATTTAAACCCTTTTCCTCTCCTTCTCCCGACATGCCACAGATCGTAATATTCACGATCTGTGCAGTTAGGCCAAGGTGTATGCCCAACTGCCACAGATCGTGACTATACGATCGGTGTTTTTCTGTACCGATTAAAAAACCCCCCCAAAAAAAACGAGACTAGAATGCAGAAACACAAAACGCTAGGTGCGATCGGGGGCAGTATTACAACTGCCCCCCTATCCCCACCTCGATCCCCCTCGGTTTGTCCAAACCGAGGGGGGGCGAGGGATCGGGAGAATTACCTGCCTTTAGCCGGGTCCGGAGGAGAACAGAACCGGTCCCATCGATGGAGGAAAGGGTTGTTCCGGAAAGGGAGACCCCGGTGATTCACTGAGCTTCCTCTTACTCCTCTGTACCGGGGTCTCCTTGAAAGTGGTAAGAGACTGCCCCTGGTGGTCTTAAGTTGAGGGGAGTATGGGGATCCTGACAGATTGATCTCCATAGATCATGCTGCAATACCTAAGTATAGTAAAAAGCCTTGGCAAGCTGCCAGCTCTGTACTATAGCATGTGATGGAACAACTCAAGTGTCCATTCACAAAATAGGTATTTTTTCTAAAGTCTTTGCTACTTAGCCCGAAGAAGACTTAGAAAAAAAAATGGGGACAGGATCCAAAATTTTGGTGATCACTTCTGATCACCCAAATTAGGTCTTTGCCAATGAATGAAAATATTCACTTCCGAAAATGTTTCCGGGAGTAAGTGTGGAGTGGGGGTCTGATTTTACGGGATCGATTTTCGAATTGTGAAAACGGGCATAGCCCGTATTCAAAGTTCGGTATCATTCCCTAAGATGATTTTGATGATCCATAATTGAGAATGATCCCCCAAAAAAAGGGGAACGGAAACAAAAGAACCAACAAAAAAAGTAAAACCTCCTTAAAAAGTGATAACACACAACTTTTTTTTTTTATTGTCCCCTAAAAACTATAAATTAGCAAAAAACAACTGTGTCCTTCTCCAAGCTTTCCCAAGTCCCGGTAATACGTATAGATTTATAAAGTAAAGCAACGCGGTCGATCATTTATTTGTTGGATTCACAGGGGAAACTAGCCTTATTTAAGTAGGTAATTTTTGCCAGAGGTAGACAAAAAGAGGGGAGGTACAAATGAAATAAAGGGCCGTTATTGATTTTTTAGGATCAGTAAATGTTGCAAAATGTTGTTGACTCTCCTCTAACTAACCTCCGGTTTTTTTTCACTAAAAGGGGGAGTGGGTATAGGGTAGAGGGGTGGGTTGTGGTGGTTTTTTTTTAATTTTTCTTGAAAATTAAATTGTTTCGAATTGGCCATTGGATCCATTGAGCTGTGTTGGTGGCCCCGTCTCCGTGTGCACCCCACCCTACACTTATGGGCATAAGTCAACCGTTGATGCAGGGACTTGGGGGAGTTGCATTAGTGGGTTTTTTTGATTTTTTATATGCCAAGTTGGGTTTAGGTAGGATTTTAAAACCATTGTGGATCCTCTTATTTTATTTTTCACAAAATCTCCTAAAAGCCACGTTCTAGGAGTTTCTATGAATAGCGTCAGCATCTGGAATTCTTCACGTATATACAAAGCATATACCATCACGTAGCTGAAGGTGTTTGTGTTCCGAAATTTTAGTTTGGTGGGGGTATTCAAATTGATTAGGTGTGTTCAAATTACGAGCGCTTTGTTGATTTTTTCTTGCAATACACTTGTGCCGCATATGAGAGTTGATCCCCATTTGACGCTAGTTGTGGCCACGGTCCTCTACTGTGCACACCACAATATGGCATAAACCGTTTGTGCAGGATAGAGGGGAGTTGACATTTAGGTGGGTTTTTTTTTGCTTGTCAAGTTGGTTGTAGAGTGTAGGATTTCAATCCTTGCATCAGTCTTATTTTTTTTTTTTCACAAACAAAACCTCCTAAACAAACCACATCAAAGACACAGAGTTCTTGGATCCTGTGGTCTGGAATTCCTTATATGTTATGAAAGCATGGCACCAGAAGAAATGCTGAAAGGGGTGTTAGTCATTCCAAAAATATATGGATTTGTGGGGGGAAATTCCATGTTTCGGGGTACTGTTTCCTCTCCTTAGAAAAAGGGGTAGGCTGTTTTCAAATACAGACCACTTGCACTTTGAATTTTGCTTGTATGCATTTTTGCATACTTCCAATTTAGACTAGTTTGTGGCCCACGTCTCTCTGTGTACTCCACAACATAGGGCATGACGCGTTGATTTCAGGAAAGGGGGAGATTGAATTTAGGGGGGGGTTTTATTTGTGGGGGGCTTCCCAAGTTTTGGGGGTCGTTGTTTGAATTACAGAGCACTTTGATTTTTTTCTCTTGTAATTACATTAATGTGCATGCGTCATTTATCTTTTGACTAGTTTGGTGGCCACGTCCCATGGGTGCAAATCCACAGCATATAGCATACCGTTTGATTTACAGAACATGTGTGAGTGACATAGTTAAGTGGGTTTGTTTTTGTTGTCAAGTTGGTTTACGGTAGGAGATACTATTCAAACTCACACCTTGAATCAATCTCCTTACTTATTTTTCAACAAAACCTCACTAAGAACAAACAACGGAGTTCCTTGGATTACAATGGGTCTGGATTTCCTTCATGTATAATATGAAGCATGGCAAGCACGGGTAACGTAGCTGAAGGTGTTGTGTAAAATTCCAAGAATATATATTTTGGGGGGGTATTTCTACATATAGAGGGGTGTTTCGTCTGGACAATCTGAAATTTGGCTAGTAATTGGGGGGGGGTGGGGGTAATTGTGTGCCATTGTTTCATGTTTCTCATTGTGGCTACTTGCTTTGCTTTGCTTC
>JAACNH010008885.1:0-12116 GCA_019447015.1 Hymenochirus boettgeri
GATCGAAAGATAACCTATAGATGGAGTAGATAGATTATAGATGATAGATAGGACTATAGATATATAATAGATGATACTTGCCCAATTATCCCTTATCTTCCCCATCGACTTGAAGACTAAAACCAAATACCTTTATAGTTCTGTCCATATATTAATTATCCATTGATACCCATGTCCCCCACCGTGAACTCTAATACTAACATTGTTTTATATTTTATTATTTTTTGTTGCTTTGGCAATGTCACAAATGTAAATTGATCCTGCCAATAAAGCTCTTGATTTGATTTGATTGATAAGATAGACTATAGATAGACTATAGATAGATAGATAGATATATAGATAGATAGATAGATAGACTATAGATAGATAGATGATAGATAGATAGATAGACTATAGATAGATAGATAGATACATAGATGGATAGATAGATAGATAGATAGATAGATAGATAGACTATAGATAGATAGAGAGAGAGAGAGAGAGAGAGAGAGAGAGATAGATAGATAGACAGACAGATAGATAGATAGATAGATAGATAGATAGATAGATTTGGCAATGTCAAAATGTAAATTGATCCTGCCAATAAAGCTTTTTGATTTGATTGATTTGATAGATAGACTATAGATAGGTAGATAGATAGATAGATAGACGATAGATAGATAGATAGATAGATAGATAGGTATACTATAGATAGATAGATAGATAGATAGATAGATAGACTATAGATAGATAGACGATAGATAGATAGATAGATAGATAGATAGATAGATAGATAGATAGATAGACTATAGATAGATAGACTATAGATAGACGATAGATAGATAGATAGATAGATAGATAGATAGATAGATAGATAGATAGATAGATAGATAGACTATAGATAGACTATAGATAGATAGATAGATAGATAGACTATAGATAGATAGATATATTTGGCAATGTCAAAATGTAAATTGATCCTGCCAATAAAGCTCTTTTTGATTTGATTTGATTTGATAGATAGACTATAGATAGATAGATAGATAGATTACATAGATAGATATATAGATAGATAGACTATAGATAGATGACTATAGATAGATAGACTATAGATAGACGATAGATAGATAGATAGATAGATAGATAGATAGATAGATAGATAGATAGATAGATAGATAGGTAGACTATAGATATATAGATAGATAGACAATAGATAGATAGATAGTAGTAGATAGATGATCTATAAATAGTAGACTATAGATAGATAGACAGAGATAGATGATAGATAGATAGATATATAGATAGATAGATAGTAGATAGATAGATAGTAGATATAGTATATAGATAGATAGATAGATAGATAGATAGATCGATAGATAGATAGACTATAGATAGATGACTATAGATAGATAGAACTGATAGATAGACGATAGATAGATAGTAGAAGATAGATTAGATAGATAATAGATAGGTAGACTATAGATATATAGATAGATAGACTATAGATAGATAGATAGATAGATAGATAGATAGATAGACTATAGATAGATGATAGATAGATAGATAGATAGATAGGTAGACTATAGATATATAGATAGATAGATAGATAGATAGACGTAGATGATAGACTATAGATAGATAGACTATAGGTAGACGATAGATAGATAGATAGATAGATAGATAATAGATAGATAGACTATAGATAGATGATAGATAGATAGATAGATAGATAGGTAGACTATAGATATATAGATAGATAGACTATAGATAGATAGATAGTAGATAGATAGAAAGATAGACTATAGATAGATAGACTAGAGAGATGATAGATAGATAGATAGATAGATAGGTGACTATAGATATAAGATAGATAGATAGATAGATAGATAGATAGATAGTAGACATAGATAGATAGACTATAGATAGATAGAATAGATAGATAGACTATAGATAGATAGACTATAGATAGATAGATAGATAGATAGATAGATAGATAGATAGATAGATAGATGGTATTGTAGTATGTATTGACTAAGATGAAATGTTACCCTTTAGATGGATGTCTCTAACCTGCAGTTTCTCAACATCGATATAAATAGGTGCAGTTTGTTTACATCCAGTAACAGGTATTAAATATGTTCCTTTTGTTCGCGCGCCTCTAACACATCACAGAAAATCTCTGCATCTGTAAACCGTCCATCAGAATAGCCAGAACCTGAAAAGAACCCAACACTGATATCACATACTTTGAACATACGGTTACATAACATATTAATAATATGGTATACATAACATATGGTGTACATACTGTGCATATATAGTGACATACCAGGGTTATTCATAAAGTTTATTCATTAAAAAAGTTCTTATCATTAAAAAATGGTGTCTAATTGCTCCAACCAATCAGATGTTAGCTTTCAAATGTTAAATACGATCTGATTGGTTGGGCAAAATTAGCACCATTTTTAATGATAAGAACTTTTTTTAAATCTCCCTTTAGGATATACTGGACCATACTGTCACATCTTAGTTGCACTGTTTACATATTTACCTACTATGTATATACTGTGTACGTACTGTTTACATTCTATGTACTGTATATACTGTTTACATACTATGTACATACTGTGCACATACTGTCTACATACTGTCTACATACTATGTATGTACTGTTTACATATTTACCTACTATGTATATACTGTGTACGTACTGTTTACATACTATGTACTGTATATTACTGTTTACATACTATTTACTGTATATACTGTTTACATACTATGTGCTTGTATATACGTTACATACTATGTACTGTATATACTGTGTGTACATACTATTTCTGTATATACTGTTTACATACTATGTGCTGTATATATGTTTACTTTTGTGCTGTATATACTGTTTACATACTATGTACTGTATATACTGTTTACATGCTATGTGCTGTATATACTGTTACATTACTATGTGCTGTTATAGTTTACATGCTATGTGCTGTATATACTGTTTACTCTATGTGCGTATATACGTTTTACATACTATGTGCTGTATATACTGTTTACATACTATGTGCTGTATATACTGTTTTACATGCTATGTGCTGTATATACTGTTTAAATACTATGTGCTGTATATACTGTTTACATACTATTGCTGTATAATGTTTACATTAGTGCTGTATATTACTGTTTACATACTATGTGCTGTATATACTGTTTACATACTATGTGCTGTATATACTGTTTACATACTATGTGCTGTATATACTGTTTACATACTATGTGCTGTATATTACTGTTTACATACTATGTGCTGATATACTGTTTACATACTATCGTGCTGTATATACTGTTTACATACTAATGTCTGTATATACTGTTTACATACTATGTGCTGTATATACTGTTTACATACTATTCTGTATATAACTGTTTACATACTATGTCTGTATATACTGTTGAATACTATGGTATATACTGTACACTATCTGTTATGTTTACATACTATGTACTGTAATACTGTTTACATACGTATGTTATACTTTACATCATGTACATACTGTGCACATACTGTCTACATACTGTCTACATACTATGTATGTACTGTTTACATATTTACCTAATATGTATATAACTGTGTACGTACTGTTTACATACTATGTCTGTGTATACTGTTTACATACTATGTCTGTATATACTGTTAATACTATGTACTGTATTACTGTTACATACTATGTTGTATTATGTTACATACTATGTACTGTATACTGTTTACCATACTATGTACATACTTTGCACAAAGCTGTGTATATACTATACTCAGAGGTGTAACTAATCCTCTTATTTTCTATGACAGATATAGCCTCCTTCCGGAAAGCCACTGGGGATGAAGCACAGAAGCATAGATAGGGGCACTATCATATTTTGTGGGGGCCCAGTAGTTCCTAGTTATGCCACTGCTTATACTGTTTACATACTATATATATATATATATATATATATATATATATCTACTGTTTACATATTATGTATATACTGTGCATATATGTTTACATACTATGTAATACTATCAGGGTTATTCATAACAGTTCTTATCATTTAAAATGGTGCTAATTTTGCCCAACCAATCAGATGTTAATCTTTTAAATGTTAAATAAGATCTGATTGGTTGGGGCAAAATTAGCACCATTTTAAACAATAAGAACTTTTATTGAATCTCCCTGTATGTGTATACTGTTTACATACTAAGTAACACTGTGTACATACTGTGTAATATTATACTGTGTAACATACTGTTTACATACAGGGTTATCAATAAAAGTTCTTATCGTTTAATATGGTGCTAATTTTGCCCAACCAATCAGATGTTAGCTTTCAAATGTTAAATAAGATCTGATTGGTTGGGGAAAAATTAGCACAATTTTTAACGATAAAGAACGTTTATTGAATAACCCTGTTTGTATATACTGTTTACATACTATGGATATACTGTTTACATACTCTGCAAGCTGATCGTCAGGGACAGTATTTATATCGGACACATTTTGAAGTCTGTATCCTCTTTATTGTAGCCTACAGTGGTTGAATTTAATAATCTGCTTCTTAGCCTTGCAGCATGGAGAGCTGTTATGTTAGGTTTTGAAGGAAAGCTGAGAACAACTTTGAGTAACTTTTTATAAAAATTTTTCAGCCCTTCATTCAACATAGTATACGGTAATAAACCATTTAATGGAATTAGAGGAATCAAATGAACATGTCCCTTGAACATTAACCTTATTAACTCTATGGGGCACTAAGCCATGTGTGTTTGTAGAACGTTTTAAGACGGTTTTCCACAGAGAATTGCACTGCAGTGAAAACCCTTACACAGGTTTAAGTGAAGTTATGGAATGGTCAGAAAATAGCCCACAGCAACCAATCAGATAATTGCTTACATTTTAATAATCACACAAGATTGATGAAAGCTGACTGCTGATTTTTGCTTGGATAATTGCATTGAATATACTATATATACAGTATATGTGTTGTAGGAAAGATGAGAGCAAAAACCAGGTAATAGGAGAAGTAGGTGAAGGTACAAAACAGTAAAAGAGGGACATTTTCCATAGGGCAGCTATTTTTAATTGTTTTTTAGTTTGAAACTTTACTAGTAGGATATTCTTCCTCCATTCTGCTTGTTAAGTCGATTGAAAATCCCATTCATTTAAATAAATAAAACAGAATTGTTGCCCTTTAGATGGAATAATTAACGGAATATATAATACAAAGATGATATTTATAAAGTGGCAATGTCGATTTTTTTTGGGCACTCGGTTTGGTAACTTTCCGTGATCTTTTTAAAAAAGTTGAAAAATAAACTTTCTTGGGCTTTTTGAAGATTAAAGAAAAATTGTTTCAGTAAATGTCTCCAAATCTTCTAAAGTGCAAAGAAGGCAGTTTCTGGGGTATTTTCTTGGAAATTGTTTTTTTTTTTTTTTTAAAATCAACCTTTGTTTAAAAAATTCCCCATGGTATTTTTCCTTTATTAGAAAAGGTGAAAACCTGTTGAATATTTTTGGATTTCGCAACATTAAAGCATTGTACATTAGCATTTTGAATACGGCAAAAAATTAAAAACAAATTGTAGCAAAGTCTGGCAGTAAATAAAACCACTCATAAATAATAATAATAATAAATGAATAATATATATATATATTATATATATATACAGTATATATATACTAGTAAAAGTGTGCCGTTGGTGCACAGTGGGAAATATGTGGTGTATGTTTTCTATATGTGGATACAGATGATATAAAATCTTTATACACACTACTATAAATTTAGGGATTTCTACAACAAAAAAAATAAAAATAAAGGCTAGTTGTTTAAAAATAAAGAAATCCTATGAAATCTTGGTTCTATTAGTCTCACAACCCCCTAAATGAATATTTTGAACTGTTGTGCAGAGCTTGAATCAATATTCCCCCTTTAATTTCCAACCAATAATAGATCAATAGGAGATCAATTGGATCATTATAATTAAAGTTATCAGTCTATCTTTCAATACTCACCCTTGCCATTAACTCACAGCTGTCTCCAGGGTTCGTTAGAGAGGGATCACTATTGGTCAATGTGTTTAGAGAGGGATCACTTATTGGTAAATGTTGTTAGAGAGGGATCACTATTGGTAAATGTTTTAGAGAGGGATCACTATTGGTAAATGTGTAGAGTGGGATCACTATTAGTAATGTGTTAGAGAGAGGATCATTATTGGTCAATCTCATAGAGAGGGATCACTATTGGTAAATGTGTTAGAGAGGGATCACTTTTGGTAAATGTGTAGAGTGGATCACTATGAGTAAATGTGATAGAGAGGATCACTATTGGTCAGTGTGTTAGAGAGGGATCACAATTGGTAAAGGTGTAGAGAGGGATCCACTATTGGTAAATGTGTTAAGAGTACGGATCACTATTTGTAAATGTGTTAGAGAGGGATCACTATTCGTAAATGTGTAGAGAGGGATAACTATTGGTCAATGTGTTGTGAGGGATCACTATTGGTCAATGTGTTGTTAGTGAGGGACACTATTGGTTAGTGTGTAAGAGAGGTACAATATTGGTCAATGTGTACAGAGGGATCACTATTGGTTAATGTGGTATAGAGGGATCACTATGGTTAATGGTGTTAGAAAGGTACACTATTGGTCAATGTGTTACAGAGGGATCACTATTGGTCAATCTGTTAGAGAGGTATCACTATTGGTCAATGTGTTACACAGGGATCACTTTGGTCATGTGTACAGGCATACACTATGGGTCAATTGTGTAGAGAGGGATCACTTTGGTAAGTGAGTCCTATAAAGAACCCAGACTATCCTGTCATGTTTCATTCTTATTACATTTATCAGTACAGGGCACAGTTCATGGCTTCTATGGAGTCTATTGCTTAAATAATGTAATAAAAACCAATAACAACTCCACTTCATTGTCTCAGAGAAGTGGGCATGGAGATGTTTCCTTCAGTCCCCCTATCAAATGTAGCAGGGATAAGCAAACAGTAGATCTCCAGATGCATAAAATATACAAACTCCCAGCATTCCTCTACAAGCACTCTGTAGTTAGGGAATTAAAACTACAACTCTCAGCATTCCTCTACATCAATCCCAGTAGTTAGGAAATTCAAATATACAACTCACACCTTTCTCTACAAGCACCCTTAGTTAGGGAATTAAAAACTACAACTCCCAGCATCCTCTACAAGACTCTGTAGTTAGGGAAATAAAACTACAACTCTCAGCATTCATCCACAAGCACTCTGTAGTTAGGAAATTCAAACTACAACTCAAGCTTTCCTCTACAAGCACCTGTAGTTAGGGAATTAAAACTACAACTCCCAGCATTCCTCTACAAGCACTCTGTAGTTGGGAATAAAACTACAACTCCCAGCATTCCTCTACAAGCACTCTGTAGTTAGGGAATTGGGAGTTATAGTTTCCAAACATTTGGAGATCTACTGGTTGCCTATCCCTGATCTATAATATCTCTTACGGTCCAGCAAACATCAGCTCTCCTTGTTTCTATTGAGAGGGGGGGGTGGTGAAGTGAGAGACTGTGAGACTGTCACATGTTTTTCAAAGGACGTGACATAAAGTCTTGAAACTTCCTACTACTCCTATTCCACTTCAGAAATATTTTGATTGGCTAACACTGCTGTCAATCTAATATTAAAGCGCACAACCATTGGATACAACACTAAAAGGAATATGTTCCTTTGTAAGCTCCATTGCCAACCTTAAACTTCCTGTGTGTGGCTTACCCTCCATTTTGAAGATCCCATTACAAAACAGGAGTGGGCACTACTCAGTACTTTTATTTATTTTAGATTTTGCCTTAACTTTACATTTCTCTATACTTTAATGTCATTACTACATAACTTGTTAATATTGTATACGGTAATATTTGTGTAAACAAACAATACCACTGCCTTAACGAGATTTGTGTGGCTGTTCACTTCCTTTCCTATAAATTTGCCCGGGTGCAGTCCATAATAAAGATATATATTGAAATCAAAATGGCGCACTCAACGGGTCTTTCTGACACCATCACAAACACTTTAATGTGTAGTTAACCAGGGTTTCCGCCCCACTTATATATATATATATTCCTTATCTTGCCAAAGTTAGAGTTCAAGCAATGCAGTAATCACTTTTTATAGATACAATTCCCTTCTACTTGTAACACCATATACTGTGTACTTGGGGTATACACTAAATTTAATACAGAAAAGCGAGAATTAACTGAGATGAAAACTTTCAAGGGGATTTCAATAAAAGTTCTTATCTTTTAAAATGATGCTAATTTTTCCCCAACCAACCAGATGTATGTAACATTTGAAAAGCAACACTGATTGGTTGGGGCAAAATAGCACCATTTTTAAACAATACTTAGTAAGACAAGTATTAGGAAATTACGTTAGTAAGACAAGTTATGAGGAATTACTTAGTAAGACAGTTTTTGACCAGTTTTTAATATTGAATTTTAGGGTGAACGTTTAATTTAAGCTCAGAACTTACCGTGACATGGGATCAAACCGTCCGTTCCCAGTCTTAAATTTTTTTTTGAAATTTCTTGCATGTGGGATTTGCTTATCGTCTGCCCCATTACTACAAATTTATATAAACCTGACAAGTCTGGTACTTAGCTATTGTCCATCAGGTATTTCTGTTTTTATTATAAGAGCTCTCGGACATTGTCCTGACTGTGTTATAAAATTCAGTGATAATGATTGGATCCCCACGTTCGTCGTCGCATCAATACGGGTTGTCATGTGAAATGTACAGGGCAAATTTCACCCACTCACTCGTCAGGTCTGGAGCAGCGCAAATCTCCTTCCACCCAGGATAGCCTTGAGATAGAAACTTAAATACGCTCTAACACCCACTGGTTGTTTATAATGTCCCTAAACATGTGTTAGAAATGTTATTTAATTTTAAGGGCATGTCCCGACCGTTAAAACAAAAAACTGGTGCCTTCTGCCAGCCACCTTACTGATATTTGTACAAGGTTTTATTACAGATTATTTTAAACCAGAATTTAATGATAAGTTCATCTTCCGATCTACAAAAGTATATGGCTCCTCGCCTCTGCTCGAATGAGCTTTTATAAGCTTGAGATGTTGCAGAGGAGGCAGAAGGTGAAACAGCAGCCACATCATTGGTTAAAATGTCAGCAATCACAGCCGTGGTTGATTGCATTGAGGGAGGAGCCAGCCCTACTCCCTGCCCAGCAATGGGGACAGTATGCATGTAATAAGTGCCTGAATATATGAGTTGGGGTTGGGGGAAAACCAAGTCACCTGTTTTTCGTTTTTAAGGGTGAACATTGCCTTTAAATTTAATGTCAATGTTAAAAGTGCACATTCCTCGAGGCCCTAAAGTACACAAGCAATCCTATGAATGGAATCAAGATGCCAAATATCCAATCTCCACTGATTGAGTGTTGGGTCAGAATAGGCAGGCAAAATGGTCTTTTGTGGACCACTGTCCATCACAGAGACTCTATGGACCTGGATAACCTTCTCATACTATCCTAGTGCATAGTAATGTCACACTCCAAACTGGTCCCACTCCACGAACCTCTATGTGACCTGATACTTCTCATAACTATATCTAGTGCATAGTACATGCACACTCCACGTCACCCACGCACAAAGGACCTCTATGGCCTGGAATACCTTCTATATATAATCCTAGTGCATAGTACATGCACACTCCACTGTCCCACTCACAGAGTACCTCCTATGGACCGGAAAACCTTCTCATACATATCCTAGTCCAATAGTACATGCATCAACTCCAACGTCCCCTCACAGAGACCTCATATGACCTGGATACCTTTCACTACTATATCCTAGTGCATAGTACATGAACACTCCACGGTCCCACTCACAGATGACCTCTATGGGACCTGAATCACCTTCCTCATATATAGTCTAGCATAGTACATGCCCACGCCACTCCACTCTACCTGGTCCCTCACTCTACCAGAGTATCACATATCCCTCCATACACTATGGACCTGGAATACCTTCTTCATACTATATCCTAGTGCATAGTACATGCACCACTCCACTTGTCCACTCACAGAGACCCTATGGTACCTGGAATACCTTCTCATACTCATAATCTAGTGCTGTACCATGCACACTCCACTGTCCCACTCACATAGACCTCTATGGACTGGAATAACCTTTTTTCTTTTCTACATATATCCTAGTGGCATAGTACTATGCACTACTCCACTTGTCCCACTCACCGAGAGCCTCGTATGGACCTGAATACCTTCTCTACTATATCTGCTAGTGCCATAGTCTGCACATCCACGTCCCCACTCACAAACCTCTATGACCTGGAATACCTTCTCATTACTATATCTAGTGAATTAGACATGCCACACGTCCACTGTCCCACTCACAGAGACCTCTAGGGACCTGGAATACCTTCTCTACTGATCCATCGAGTGCTGTACATCACACTCCACTTGTCCCACTACAGAGACCTTCTTGGCCTGGAATACCTGCCATAATAATCCTAGTGCATAGTACATGCACACACTCCACTGTGCCACTACCAGAGCCTCTAGGACCTGGAAATCAACCTTCTCCATACTATATCCTAGTGCATAGTAACATGCACACTCCACTGTCGCCCTACAGAGACCTCTATGGACTGGAATATCTTCTCTATATCATCATAGTAATGCCATTCCACGTCAGAGCCTTATGAACTGAATACTATTAGCGTATGCACACTCCACTGATCTTCACCACAGAGAAAAACCCTGAAAAGTACATTTTCGGAGAGATTTCTTCTTACAGTTATTTCCTCTTAACAATACACCTCTAGATAAGTGAATTATTTTAAGAAATTAAGGATTAATAACGAAATTTTCCCCTTTAAAGTCTTGTTATGATACTCAGTAAAATCCTAGCTGAGTTTAACAGAATCTGGCCTTTTCTGTTGTAGCACATAAATACACAACGGGTTCATTATATATCCTCCCCATACTGACGGATCAATATCCGTCATCTTGTGAAGAGAATTTTTCAATACACATGAATCAGCGAAGCCAAACACAACAATACCATTGGGTTGGGTGTGGTGACCAAACCCAACAATACCATGGTTGAGTGTGTGGTAGTCCAAAACACAACAATACTATTGGTTAGGTGTGAGCCAACTTAAACTGGACAGATACACGGTACCCCTTTCTATTTGAAACTTGAAATGTAACAGTCTGTACTGGCTGCAAACACACAGGCATTAATCGCCTCCGCTCCTGGCCCCCTTTTCAAAAGAAAAAAAAAGAGATATTTATTAATACTGCATTCGATGGAAGAATTTTGTTTGTGTTTCCTCCCAAAAAGCCAATAAAGGTCATCAATATTTTTTAGTGTTAGAGCCAGTAGGACCCTTGGTCTTCCCATAGGGGCCCTCATGTCCACATGTCCTTTCTAGATTTAGAATAAAGCACAACTAGCCTTAGACTTTACAGGGAAATCTCTGGGATTAAACTTGGTCCACCATCTGTGATGGATTTGTCATTCCTAGGGTATAGGTAGGGTGCACCTCCCAGGACATGGGACATGGGAAAATTAAGCAAAACCAATTAATTCCCTGCTTACCATTTATGTAGGCACACACATATATTATTTTCTCAATCCATTTTATATTTTACGTTTAGTTCCATTTTTCAGGCTCGATTTTCAACTAAAACTTCCAGAATATCCAGACAATCCACCTTCGCACACAAACAGAGGATATTACTGCGAGCATTTGATACCTGATCTGAGTTTATTTTATTGCCCAGGAATTGGAGAGATAAATGAAATACCACACAGGAAAGGGTACAACTAGGATCTAATATATATAATAGTCCAGTGGATATATGGTTCAGAGCGGTCATTTAACTAAGGTCAGTGTAGGTCATTTAACTATAGGTCCAGGTAGGTACGTTAGTTATACTGCGGAAGTGGAACGAACTAGACCCAATTCCTAAACAAGACTCTCATGATAGATAGATAGACTATAGATAGATAGACTATAGATAGACGATAGATAGATAGATAGATAGATAGATAGATAGATAGATAGATAGAT
>JAACNH010008886.1:0-12115 GCA_019447015.1 Hymenochirus boettgeri
TGTAAGGATCATCCACATGGACATTGGGATGTAAGGATCATCCACATGGACATTGGGATGTATGGATCATCCACATAGACATTGGGATGTAAGGATTATCCATATGGACATTGGGATGTAAGGATCATCCACATGGACATTGGGATGTAACTGACAAACGATAATAGACCGAGGGTAGTCTGGTCTGATGGGCAGAAAAAAGCTACAGTGCCGGTTGATATGTATAAAGGTTAGAAACGTTTTCTATAAATGTGCCATCTATTTAAGAGAGCTCTTTCTTCTTCATAACTTTCCAAACAAGGATGATGTCTTTAGCTTTTCTGGATATTAATATATTGGTGTGTAAAGTTACAGTTCCTTGTCTGTTCAGACTGTCTGAGTCTATGACAGTCACATGATGTGCTGCCTCACCCCCCAAAATGTTTTTTTCTGAAACTAGTTACAAAACTGCAACCATTCTCTGTAATTTTCTCTACTTATGGACACCTTTGGCTTGTGGCTTGTGTTAAAAATTATTTAAGTTTGGGGGTGGGGTTTGTGATGTAGCTGATGATGCTCTGTCCAATCAGTGGGCATGTTACAATGGTAGACTGGGGGAAGAGCAGTGGTGCTGATGATGTCAAAGCTTATCATCCTGGAGTCATATTAAAAGTTGGAGTGTACTCTTCCTAATAAAGGCCCTTTGTTGAAGAACATAGTTCCCCTTTAAGATCTGTCAGTCACAATTAAAATTTCCTGATATTTGGCTCGATCATTACAGTATGTAGATTTTACACAGAAAAACAGACCATTAATACTTCCTGTGCTCCTGTGGGGAATGGACAAAATATTACAACACTACTCTACATACAGGCCTGGTCAATGATTACCAGTTGGCTCTTAGCTTTATATGGTAATCATCTTTAAAAAAAGTACCATATGTTCTTAAAGCTTGCTATGGTTATCATTTTGCAAATAGAGATGTACAGAATTAATTCGCTGGCCATGTAAATGTTCTATGTGATAGACTCTATTGTTAAAATTCCATTAGAATATTTAAAGACAAGAAATGTAAACAATAAAATATTTAATGGAGAAGGAAAATGTATTCAATTCACGTCAAAAACAAAACACAGTTTAGACAATGGATCTGAACTTACAATGTAATAACCGAGCTATTGGAATCCTAATTCCCCTGAAACTCCTTTATAAGTGGTTTGTGTTGTAGAACAGGATAAAAAAAGCAGTAGGTGAACACCATTATATCGCTGCCTGGGGCTACATTCCATAACCCATTAGGGAACTGGCCGTCTACATCTAAGTAGATGTGAGAAGCCCATCCCAATAGGACAAGCATCAGATTACAAGTCAACGAGAAAAGAGAGACTTATTTGGATGTTTGAAGTTGGAAGAAAAATTGACACTTTAGAACTGCAATGAAAATAACCTGGCACTCCCAGCAATATTGGGCTAAGAGCAGCTTGGGTTAAACAGGGGGTTTCTGGGGTGGTGTTGGTGGGTTGTCTTTATTTATGTTTGTTAGCAATACCGAGTTCTGGATCTTCTGTTTCTTTCTATCATCCTCTTCTCACCAATTAGTGTTTACAATAATATTTAATGTAAATGATCTGGTAGGATCCACCAGAGATGGAGTAAATATGGAAAATAGCCTTGGGTCAGGCAAAAGGAACTGATAGTCCATTAGAGACCACACAATCAGCCTGGATTTACCAACATGTCTGAATCGGCAAAAGGACAATTAAATCGGTCGGCAGGGCCCGTATAAATGCCAACAATATTTTAGAAAATAAACATCATTCAGGAAATATCTAAGGGGAGCGGATAACCCACCCATGTACGGAGCTCCACAGGACACGTCCTTCAGCTGAGCGTGCTAATGCTGAGGGAGTCTGAGGAAGTGATGTATGAGTCAAGAAAACACGTAAGGCGGTGCCTTATTTTAATAACTCCCCTCCTTTCTCCACAGTACTGTACACCGGTTTGTGTGTGATTGGTTTACTATGGCTCAATAAAGTTTTATAGTTACTCGTGCGTGCAGCCCACTGTCTATTCAAAAAAATCCACCAATATCATAGCTGAATGACGTAATATCTTCTGGTGTGTACATAGCATAGAGGACACTAGGATATCTTCTTTTCCTGGACCATAGAACCCATCACAAATTATAGTTCCTTTAACCTGACATGCATTGACGACTTTCACTGTATTTGATAAGGACTAAAGTGCTAAATACGCGATTTGAAAACTATAAGTATACTTTACGGTTAAGTAGGAGACATATAGCTCCTACTTCCCATTTTAAATGTGAATGTGAACTCTTCAAAAAATGTCAGCTCCTGTTGCAGCTGACAGCTCTCTCAGGTCACCCTGCCTCCTTTTCTGACAGTGTAATATAGCATTGTAGCATATAAATAGGTATGAAGATGAGCCACTAAACATTTACATTTTTACATTGTGTTGTGCTAACAAGATAACAATCAATGTATATTCCATACAATTTCCAGAATCTGGGCCATGCCTTTCTACCAGGCCCCTGTCCAGTTTAACATAAGCCACTGCTCCTTTTGTGAAATCTCTGCAGCTTTCAGTCCATAATTGTGGAATTCCTGTCTGTACAAAAATGGGGGATTTAAATTGGCACCTCAGGTCTGAGTAGATTTATTTTAGTTGGTCCCATAAATAGACATTAGCACAGGGAGGACAACAATTGCATTGTCATTAGTGTTAGGCTATTTTAAAAACAAAGATAGGTGTTAACCAATTTGACACTACTTTGAAAATTACACAAGGGAGTATTACTTATTACCATCTATGCTCTGAACTTAACTTTTTGACACATTTTCAGCATTATTAGCAGGGGCACTTCTAGGGTTTTTGGAAATGCAGCCAAACTTTTGTAACAAGGTGCTTCCCCATTGAATTAGGCGGTGCGCTAGACCGCGTGCAGTGAGGTGGACAAGGCTTCTGGTTGTGGACGTGGCTTCCAGTTGTGTGTGTGGTTCTGGTTGTGGCCATGGCTAAACACATTTCAAGGGGTGGGGACACACGTAGGCAGATAGATAGATAGATAGATAGATTGATAGATGATAGATAGATAGATAGATAGATAGATAGATAGATAGATAGATGATAGATAGATAGATAGATAGATAGATAGATGATTGATAGATAGATAGATAGATAGATAGATAGATAGATAGATAGATAGATAGGATAGATGATAGATAGATAGATAGATAGATAAGATAGATAGATAGATAGTAGATAGATAGATAGATAGATGATAGATAGATAGATAGATAGATAGATGTAGAAGATAATAGATAGATAGTAATAGATAGATAGATAGATAGATGATGATATATATATATTATAGATAGATAGATAGATGATTAGATAGATGATAGATATATAGATAGATAGATAGATGATAGATAGAAGATATATAGAAAGATAGATAGTAGATAGATAGATAGATAGATAGATGTAGAGATAGATAGATAGATAGATAGATAGATGATGTAAATAGATAGATTGATAGATATGTTATAGATAGATAGATGATAGATATATAGTAGATAGATAGTAGATGATAGATAGATAGATAGATGATAGTGATAGATAGATAGATAGATAGATGATAGATGATGATAGATAGATAGATAGATAGATAATAGATAGATAGATAGGTGATAGATAGATGATAGACAGATAGATGATAGATAGATGATGACGATGATAGATAGAAGCTAGATAGATAGATAGATAGATAGATAGAAGATAGATAGATAGATGATAGATAGATAGATTGATAGATAGATAGATAGATAGATAGATAATAGATGATAGAGAGATGATAGATAGATAGATAGATGATAGATAGATAGATAGAGTGTAGATGATAGATAGATGATAGATAGATAGATGAACAGTTGAATAACTGTGAAAGAGACACTGGTGGTTATGGTGAAAGTAAAGAAAAAGATAATGTTTGCAACTTTGCAAGTTGACTTCCTCCACTAGACCACAAGGAGTTTGGGGGAAGGACCAGGGGAGGTCCCCGGGTCAGAGGAAGTCTCCTCTGACTCCCTCACCGCTGTGGCTCTGCAGGTTCCCAGCAGTCCAGGGGTAAATTAACCAGTGATCCCACATCGGTTTCTAAATAAATGGCTACTATGCGTTTTCACCACATAGACTTTGAATAGCTAAACTTAACGCAATAAAACACTTTGCCATATTTAAATATGTGCTAAAGTGATTACCGCAGCGATTGATGGTGAAAAGTGAAAATCGCGGAAAATAGCGGTAATGACTTTTCGCGCTGGTTATCACTGCTTTATAAATTGCAAAAAGTCCAAATTTGGCGAAAAGGCGGTGATAACAGAGGTGAAAAATTGAACACCTTTATAAATTTGACCCTATATGCTTCATGTTTTTCACCTGGAAGTAATTAATGACCCAACAAACCACTAAAACCACATCTAAGGGATTGTCTAAAGGCAAAGTGATGTACTGTGGGTTCTAATAGAATCTAGTTTCGAATCGAATCCAAAGGTTTCAAAGTCCCGACAAAACTTTCGGAACTCCCGGAAAAGTAGATGATTATCGAAAGTAGGATTCTAGAGTAGATGATTATCGAATCGAAAGTGATGATTATCGAAATTGAAAGTAGATGGATTATCGAAATCGAAAGTGGATGATTATCGAAATTGAAAGTAGATGTTATCGAAATCGAAAGTAGATGATTATCGAAATTGAAAGTAGATGTTATCGAATCGAAAGTAGATGTTATCGAAATCGAAAGTAGATGTTATCGAAATCGAAAGTGGATGGTTATCGAAATTGAAAGTAGATGTTATCGAAATCGAAAAGTAGATGATTATCAAAATTAAAGAATAATTATCGAAATCGAAAGTGTGGATGATTATCGAAATCGAAGTAGATGTTATCGAAATCGAGAAAGTAGATGATTATCGAAATCGAAAGTGGATGATTACGAATTGAAAGTAGAGATTATCGAAATTGAAAGTAGATTGATTATCGAAATTGAAAGTAGATGTTATCGAAATCGAAAGTAGATGATTATCGAAAGTAGATGATTTTCGAAAAATCAGAACTCGAACTTTTGAAATTTCCGAAAATTCGAAAACAAAAGTCTCAACAGTTTCGAACATCTCTAAAAGGCAACTGTATTTAAAATATGATATTATAGTTCGGGATTGGCTGTTTAAAATGATCCTTTGGGAAACTAACCAGTACAGTGAGAACAGTCATAACAATGTTTGTATCTAATATGCAATGATATTTATTTCAACAACTTTCACATTTCCTGACGTTGAGCCGTTCCAAGGCTACAAGAATCTTTAATGAATGTTGCAAGAAATTTGCTCCAATAATAGTGTGTCTGTGGTAAAACTGTTCGTTTGAGGACAATAAAGACACCAGCTGTTGTCTATTGTATGGTCATTTAAACCTGCTCTGATATTTGAACACCAGAAGATAGTTGTTATTATTGAGTAGTCTGTGAAGTGCAGTTGACTAGTGCACAAACAATTCTAGTTGCATGTTGGTATATCTCCATAAAGATAAATAAAAGCAATTAGTTCAATAAGTTGGCCAAATTATTTTAAGCCCAGTCACCACGTCAAGGGGCTTTATTTAAAGGACAACTCCCACCTCATAAGAACATCGTTTAGGAATAATGGCTCTTTAAAATATTTTGATTATCATAGTTTGCCCAATGAATTATTACTGTATGCCAGTAGAGATGGCCGGTTCGCGGACCCGAACCGGATCGCCGCGGATTTCTCCCGTCCACGAACGGCGGATTTTCCGGGAATTCCGAACTTCCGAACTGCGGATTTTTTTTTTTTACGAAAAATTTCGAAAATACGAGTATCTCCGTAATTACAAGGATCTACGATACTTGCGGGATACGGAAAAAACCGAGATCCTGTAATTACGAGGATTCGCGTAATTACGAGGATTCAGTAATTACGAGTTTTCGTAATACGAGAATACTCGTAAAAAACGAGTAATGTGTAAATTTTCAAGACGGAGCAAGCCACATGATCCAAATTAGCCAATGGCAGCTATCATAGTTACAGAAAAGCCTCGTTTTTTTTTACGGAAATCTTCGTTTTTACGGGAATCCTCGTATTTCGAAAATACAGTTTTTTTAAAGTCACGCTAGCGGACTGTACTTTTAGGTATTGTTGGCATTTATACATGCTTCTAAGGCCATTACCCAGGTCCCTGAGTGGTTAAGTGTACGTTACCAAGGCTATTTAGACCACTTTAATGCGGATTTTGCCGAACTTAATTTTAATACGTGTTAACGGGTCCGCTCGCGGATATTTTCGAATTTTCGGATTTTTTCGAAAATCCGCGGATCCACGAAGTTCGGACATCTCTATATGCCAGCTATGCTTCTGGATGCCTCATGGAAACTGAGCCATTTTGAAACTGTACTGAGCCTGGGCATGCTCAGAAGAGGCAGACAGGGGGATTAACATTCAGTCATTGGCTGTGGATGGCAATGTCAATCCATAACTGATAGTTCTACTAACGAAGAACCAGGATGCAGAAACAGGGGTAACAGGACATTGTGCAGGATTTCAGGTAGACTTATATAATTCAGATTTCAAAATATTACCGTTTAGGGGTTTGGGGGGTGATTTACCTGTATGTAAGTTCATTTCAGGGATAGACTCCTTTAACTGGGTCCTAACCACTGGTACTTGCCTTTTTGGCTGCATGAGCTGAACGCTTCTCCTGTGTGGCCTGGATGCTTGAAGCTGAATCTCTAGTTTAAAGAACTTGCTCTGACCTAACTCTGGGTGGAGTACAAGTTCCCAGAAGGCTTGGTCCAAACCTTCAAGTTCCACACAATATATAGAAAATGGGCTGTGTACATCCATTAAAGTGAAACTAGAAACCAAAATATAAACATACAATTAATTTTACAAATACATAATATTATTTTTTGTATGTATTATATTTTTGGTCTCTAGTTGCCCTTTAAAATGGATGTACAACAGCCCAATTTTTATATATTGTGAGATATCCAATTAATATCCTGGGGGACTTAATTGACACCAGAAATACCTGCATATACTTAAACCGTTGTTACTGTTCCAAAAACAACACATCCTACCGTAAGGACTGATGGTTTGACAAACATCCTTAAAATATTCCAAATGTATGCAAATTGTGAATTTGCATTAAAGAAGCTGAGAAAAGAGGAAGTGATGTCATAATTTCAGTGCAAGAAAATGCAGGTTAACGAATTTTGCATAATCAAAATGAGACCCAGCTGGTTAGATAACTTTAAAGAAAGGTAAATTGGTAGATAGAACCACTGGAACCCATTAATTACGGGGGAAACACCAAACAGATGCACCAGATTAGTTCAATTAGTTCAGAGCTCATTTTCTATAAAGAAAAGAAAGTGATGGTTTAGGTGCCATATGGAGATCCTGTGACCCTCTTAGCAGGCAACTTAGAGAGTTTCCCAAACCACCCTATGCAGGGAATTCACCCAACTGAGGAGGAATAGTCTGAAGGAAGGGTGGTCAGCTTCTGACTAGGAGGGGGAAGACCTAATTTAGACCATTGCAATAGCAGCTCTCAGTGGTATATTGTGTTGACTTTGTCTGGAAGAACCAGTTGATGCCACTGTATTGACTTATATAATTACATGGAGTGATGAAGTTGGCTATTCTCTGGATCTTGTTAACACCCACACTATGCATGGTGTCATTTAGATCTGTCCCTTTACTCAGAACCTCAAGGACATTTTAATGACTTGCAAAATGTGCCTCTAGTCAGGGCATCAGGTTCAGTCCCTACAAAACAAACATATCAACAGTTCACAGAATCATCATGCAAATTCCCAAAGCTCTGCCAAGTGTTAGAAACATAGAGTTCCATGTAGGTGGGATTCAAACTAATTTCTCAGTTACTTGGGCAGTTACAGGGACCCCATCATTTCATTATAAGGCAATGTGACTTTTTGGCCCAATGAGAAATCTGATCACCTTTCATGTTGTTTATTTTCACATGACCAGTGGAAGTTTGTCATCAGTCAGTTCCTTCCAGTGACTTGCTGGGAAATGAACAAACCCCCCAAACCTCTGACAGAGGAAATCAGTCAGTTCAAAGGGACAAGTGATGCGTTCACCCAAACAAATGTTTTGCCTTTTGCTGGACCCATCCAAAGGCAGATGGTTTACATTGAACAGGGGCCCATCGCCTTCTATAGGGAAAGTGAGAAAATCTTTGAATAATGACAAATTAACCTGCTTAACAAAATTATTTCAGTGAAAGGTTAATGGTTAGAAAAGTATTGTTTTAATATGGTCGGTTAATGCACTATAATGAATGTGTAACTATCAATCTAGAGGTCCTATAACCCATTCTAATAAAATATGGGATGTAAGGATCATCCAAACGGACACTGGGATGTAAGGATCATCCACATATACATTGGGTGTATGGATCATCCACATAGACATTGGGATGTAAGGATCATCCACATAGACATGGATGTATGGATCATCCAAACGGACATGGGATGTAAGGATAATCCCATAGACATTGGGAGTATGGTCATCCACATAGACATTGGTAGTATGGATCATCCACATAGACATTGGTTGTATGGATCATCCAAACGGACACTGGGATGTAAGGATAATCCACATAGACATTGGTATGTATGGATCATCCACATAGACATTGGTATGTAGGATCATCCACATAGACATTGGATGTATGGATCATCCACATAGACATTGGTATGTATGGAATCATCCACATAGACATTGGTATTATGGATCATCAACGGACACTGGGATGTAAGGATCATCAAATATACATTGGGATGTATGGATCATCCCCATATTACATTGGGAGGTAAGGATCATCCACATAGACATTGGGATGTAAGGATCATCCAAACGGACACTGGGATTGTAAGGATCATCCACATATACATTGGGATGTATGGATCATCCAATAGACATTGGGATGTAAGGATCATCCACATAGACATTGGTGTATGGATCATCCAAACGGACACTGGATGTAAGGATCATCCACATAGACATTGGGATGTAAGATCATCCAAACGGACACTGGGATGTAAGGATCATCCACAGAACATTGGGATTGTATGGATCATCCCAATACATTGGGATGTATGGATCATCCACACTAACATTGGGATGTAAGGCATACCATAGACATTGGGATGTATGGATCATCCACATAGACATTGGATTGTAAGGATCATCACACATAGAACATTGGGGATGTATGGATCATCCAAACGGACACTGGGATGTAAGGATCATCCACATAGACATTGGGATGTAAGGATCATCCAAACGGACACTGGGATGTATGGATCATCCACATATACATTGGGAGGTGGTAGGATCATCCACATGACAATTGGGATGTAAGGATCATCCACATAGACATTGGGATGTATGGATCATCCAAAACGGACACTGGGATGTAAGGATAATCCACATAGACATGGGATGTATGGATCATCCAATAGACATTGGTATGTATGGATCATCCACATAGACATTGGTATGTATGGATATCCACATATACATGGGATGTATGGATCATCCACATATACATTGGGTAGGTTAAGGATCATCCACATATACATTGGGAGGAAGGATCATCCACATATACATTGGGATGTAAGGATCATCTCATAAAATGGGAGGAGGATATCCAAAGGACATGGGATGTATGATCATCCACATATACATTGGGATGTAAGGATCATCCCCATATACATTGGGAGGTAAGGATCGTCCACATATACAGTGGATGTATGGATCATCCAAATGGACACTGGGATGTATGGATCATCCACATAACATTGGGAGGTAAGGATCATCCACATATACATTGGGAGGTTAAGGATCGTCCACATATACATTGGGGATGTAGATCATCCAAATGGGACACTGGGATGTAAGGATAATCCACATATACATTGGGAGGTAAGGATCATCCACATATACATTGGGATGTAAGGATCGTCCACATAGACATTGGGATGTATGGATCATCCACATATACACTGGGAGGTATGGATCATCCACATATACATTGGGAGGTAAGAATCATCCACATAGACATTGGGATGTAAGGATCATCCACATAGACATTGGGATGTATGGATCATGCACATATACATTGGGATGTAAGGATCGTCCATATAGACATTGGTATGTATGGATCATCCACATATACATTGGGATGTATGGATCATCACATAGACATTGGGATGTAAGGATCATCACATAGACATTGGGATGTATGGATCATCCCAGACATTGGTATGTATGGATCATCCACATAGACATTGGTATGTATGGATCATCCACATATACATTGGGATGTATGGATCATCCACATATACATTGGGAGGTAAGGATCATCCACATAGACATTGGGATGTAAGGATCATCCACATATACATTGGGATGTATGGATCATCCACATATACATTGGGAGGGGAAGGATCATCCACATATACTTTGGTATGTAGGTCAACCACATAGACATTAGGATGTAAGGATCATCCACATAGACATTGGAATGTATTGATCATCCACATAGTAACATACATAGTAACATAGTAATTGAGGTTGAATAAAGACATGCGTCCATCAAGTCCAAGATATTCACCCTCCTTTTTTTTTTACCCTAGCTAACAGTTGATCCAGAGGAAGGCAAAAAAAAAACCCAGATAACAAGGGGCAAAAAATGTCTTCCTGACTCCAAACAGCAATTGGAAAGTATCCCTGGATCAACCAGATCTACAGTATAGTATAATACCAGTAATTTTCCATATTATATAGTATCCCTGTACCAACCAGAACTACAGTATATGTATTAATACCAGTAATTTTCCATATTAATGCATCCCTGTACCAACCAGAACTACAGTATATGTATTAATACCAGTAATTCTCAATATTAATAGTATCCCTGTACCAACCAGAACTACAGTATATGTATTAAACACCAGTAATTCTTAATATTATATAGTATCCCCGTACCAACCAGAACTACAGTATATGTATTAATACCAGTAATTCTCAATATTATATAATATCCCTGTACCAACCAGAATACAGTATATGTATAATACCAGTAATTCTCAATATATATAGTATCCCTGTACCAACCAGAACTACAGTATAGTATTAATACCAGTAATTCCATCAATATAATAGTCTCCCGTACCAACAGAACTACAGTATATGTATTAATACCAGTAATTCTCAATATTATATAGTATCCCGTACCAACCAGAACTACAGTATATGTATGAATACCAGTATTCTCCATTTTTTAGTTTATAAAAATTATCCAGGCCTTTTTTAAAGCATATTTAATGAACACTTGCCCTTACCACATCTGCTGGAAGACAGAGTTCCACAGATTCCACATCAGACATTGGGATTTGTAAGGATCGTCCATATGGACATTGGGATGATGGATCATCCACATAGACATTGATGTAAGGATCATCCACATGGACATTGGGATTAAGGATCATTCCACATGGACATTGGGATGTATGGATCATCCAACATAGACATTGGGATGTAAGGATCATCCACATGGACATTGGGATATGTAAGGATCATCACACATGGACATTGGGAATGTATGGATCATCCACATTGACATTGGGATATGTAAGGATTATCCATATTGACATTGGGATGTAAGGATATCCACATGGACATTGGGATGTAGGGATCATCCACATGGACATTTGCGGATGTAGGATCATCACATGACATTGGGATGTAAGGATCATCCACATGGACATCATTGGGATGTAGGAATCATCCACATGGACATTGGGATGTATGGATCATCACATAGACATTGGGATGTAAGGATCTCCATATGGACATTGGGATTTGTAAGGATCATCCACATGGACATTGGGATGTAAGGATTCACAGGACATGGGGATGTATGGATCATCAACATGAGACATTGGGATGTAAGGATAGTCCATATGGACATTGGGATGTATGATCACACATAGACATTGGGATGG
>JAACNH010008887.1:0-12114 GCA_019447015.1 Hymenochirus boettgeri
GGGTCTATTGTCAATAGCAAGTACACGGAAGGGATTAGACAAAGATCGAAGAGGAATATCATGTTGTTGTACAAAAGAGGAATCAATGAAATTGCCTGCTGCGCTGGAATCTAGGAAAGTGTCCTTGGATAGGATTTTGGAGTTTAGTTTTATGGTTACAGGTACAAAGGTTACAAGAAGACGAAGAGAAGAACGTGGAGGAGAAGGCTTGTTTCTGCCTAGATTTTCTCCTCTAAACTCTAGGCAGAGTACTTTCCCGGTTAATAGGGCAGACTTTGGCAAAATGTCCGAGAGCACATATAGACAAAGACCCAGAGATCTCCTACGGGTTTTCTCTTCTGGAGACAAACGGTCCCCCAATCTGTGATGGGTTCTTCTGTAGTGGGAGTAGGAGGGAGAAAAAGGCTCACTGGGTGGGGGCTGATCTGGAAGGCAACTGACGATCACGGTTCTTTCAACCTGCCGTTCCCGAAACAGTGTTCAATAGGATACAAAGGGTAATCAGATCCTCCAAGGGAGGGCATGTCTTTGGACACAATGTCATCCTTAATACGTTCCGATAGACCCTGTAAAAAGGCAGCCACAAGAGCCTCGTTGTTCCAGGGATTTGCTGCAAGGGTACGAAACTCAATGGCATAATGTCCAACAGAGCGATTTCCGTTGTAGCAATAAAGGGTGGAAGCGATTTACACAAAGTACGCAAATACTTACGGAATGTTGCAAGAAAATTAGTAATGTTGAGGATAATGGGTCATCTTTCTCCCAGAGGGGAGAAGCCCAGGCCAGAGCTCCACCTTCCAATAGAGCGACAATAACCCACTTTTGCTCGATCTGGAGGCAGTTCAAATTGAATTTGGCATTGATTAAGGATGATGGATTCCCATCATAGCGAGGAGGAGAGGGAATAAGGGTTCATGGCCAACTGAGTTGAGGAGGAGCAGGAGGGGGAAGAGAAGGGGATTATCAACAGGTGATAAACATGAAGCCAAATAATCCATAAATTGTGCCATACGGTTCTGTTGGTGTTCAAAAAGTCCTCGGTGGATAAGGCCTGGAGAGTTTTTGATAATTCGGACATACTCCCTCAGGGGCATCTATGGCCCGCTTGTACTATAACGCTGCCCTAATCAGTTGGAATAGAGTACAGGGAAGACTCACGTTTAGGTGTGGAAAGGAGGAATCAGTAGGAACTGGCACAACACAGGAGCAGGACTCTGTAACAAGGGAGTAAGTTGTACAATGGGCTGGATGCTGAACATGGAGATTGTGACAATGAGCTGATGCTGGAACAATGGAGACTGTGACAATGAAGCTGGATACTGGAACAATGGAGACTGTGACAATGAAGCTGGTACTGGAACAAGGAGACTGAGACATGAAGCTGGATACTGGAACAATGGAGACTGTGACAATGAAGCTGGATACTGGAACAAATGGAGACTGGGACAATAAAGCTGGATACTGGAACAATGGAGACTGACAATGAGCTGGATACTGGAACAATGGAGGCTGTGACAATGAAGCTGGATACTGGAACAATGGAGACTGACAATGAAGCTGGATACTGGAACAATGGAGACTGTGACAATGAAGCTGGTACTGGAACAATGGAGACTGGGACAATAAAGCTGGATACTGGAACAATGGAGACTGTGACAATGAAGCTGGATACTGGAACAATGGAGACTGTGACAATGAAGCTGGATTCTGGAACAATGGAGACTGACCAGTAATACAAAACGCTAGACCCTAGACGCAAAAACCACTGAAAGCGGGCTATTAGGGAAGAGAGGAGAAGCTTTTAGCTTCGCCGGCCTGCCCACCTGTGTGTTGATGTCATAATGGCGCTCGCGCAAGACACGCAAGCAGCGTCAGCACTACTGGGAACGGAGGCCACCTAGCGGATCGCGCTGGAGCGGAGCACACGTAAGTACCCTTCATGCAGTAAGCAGATTAATCTTTCTTTTTCCAGTAAAGGGGTGTGCTGGGCTTCTATATTCTAGTATTGACCTGTTGTAATCACAAACTGTTTTGAAAGGGTTAATAAATGTTTTTGTTTTTCCTCTCTTCCTGGTTTGCCAATTGTGTGTGTGGGGGCTGGGGGCCTATTAGTTAAATAGGATTCACACTGGTTGGACCGCGTTTGGACCTAACAAAAGGAAGTTTCCTGTGAGTGAAACGAAACTAAAGTAAAAACGTGTACGTCCCTTGTTCTAAAGGACCTTGATCTCAAGGACATAGAAAAAGAAGGACATTGAAAACAAGAAGGGCAATTTAAACAAGGTTTGTGCGTCACTGTGCTGGTGTTGTGTATTAGAAGGGACAGTTTTGTTGGTACCATGCAATGTGCATCCTGCCACATGTATAGGAACCAGGAGCAGACGTTCCAGGGGACTATGTCTGTGTCAGGTGTGAGTGGGTTGCCCGTTTGGAAGCTGAGGTGGAGAGTCTAAGGGGGCAGCTTGCAGCATTGCAGGGATTGGCAAATCTGGGGGGTCAGCAGACACTGGCTGGGGCCAGTATAGAGTGGGTGGAAGTGGAACAAGGAAGGTTGAGGGGGAGGTAGTTTTGTTAGGGTTACTATGGAATGGGGGACGGAAGGTAGGATGGCTTTGCCGCCTTAGGTAATGAAGTGGGGAGGACACTTAGGATTAGGGTGTATAAGGAGGGCTAGTCCCTTAAGCACCCAGGGGACTGCCATCTCTGAAGGGAGGCGAACTAAGGATCAGGAATGCTAGGCAGGTGGTAGTGGTAGGGGACCCCATTATAAGAAGGAAGATAGTGTAATCTGCTGCCAAGACCCTACATGCCGAACTGTGTGTGCTGCCGTGCGTTCACATGGTGGTCTGTAGACGCTATTAGGTGGGGACGGTGTGCCCAGGTTGGTCTTAAACATGATTTCCCAGAGCTAGGGGCCAAGTTAAAGCAAGGACCTCCACGGTAGTGTTTCAGAAATACTACCGCAGCCACGTGCTAAGCACAGGAGACAGCGGGAGCTTAGAAGCATTAATGCGTGGCTAAGAGGGTGGTGTAAGGAAGAAGGGTTTGGGTTTATAGGAACTGGGCAGACTTTGCTGTCAGCTGTGCAGCTGTTTTAGGGGAAGTGGCTAGGGGGGTGGAGGAGATTTTAAACAGGTTTGGGGAGGAGGGTATTAGCAGTCTCACTAGCATAGATAGCCAGGAGGAAAGCAGGGTGTAGAGGCCAGTGGTGGGTGGAAAAGGGAGTGGGGCTAGCATAGGGGATAGGGAGGGCATGGTATAAAGTGTATGAATAAATTACAGGATCTAATCTAAAATGTATGTTTGCAAAAGCGAGAAGACTGGCTGACAAAATGGGTGAATTGGAAATTATGGTGTTGAATGAAAAGTATGAATAATAGGCATAGCAGAAACATGGTTGAACAGTTCTCACGACTGGGCTGTAAATTAGAAGGATATGCCTTGTTTAGGCAGGACAGAGAAAAGAAAGGGGGAGGATAGGTGTTTATGTTAAAAAAGAATTGGAGCCAAATTTAAAAGTGATAATATGGATTTAGGTGGAGGAATTTTGGGTGGAATTAGGTAACAGGAAAGGTGGGTAATGTCATTTTGGTGTCTGCTATAAGCCGCCAAACTGCTAGCAGAGAGGAGGTGAGTCAGCTTCATATGCAATTGGCAAGGGCTGCAAGTTTGGGGAGTGTGTCATTATGGCCGACAAATTACCCTGTCATTGGTTGGTGTAGTGGAACTGCCATCACCGAAAAAGGCGATGAGTTCCTGATTTGCTGCGGGATAATTTTCTCTCACAGGTGGTTGAGCTTCCTGTAGAAAAAGGAGCTCCCTGGATCTGGTAATATCTAACATCATGGAGCGCATTATATATATAAAGGTAACTGGAAGCTTAGGGAATAGTGAGCATGAAATAGTGTTGTTAGGACTTTGTTATCGAAAGGAAAAGTGTGTGGGTTAACAAAGACTTTTAATTTTGGGAAGGCAAATTTTCCCAGGTTTAAAAGCATCTCTCAGAATGTCAACTGGGATAATGTATTTCAGGTAAAGCTACTGAACAGAAGTGGACTGTGTTTAAGGGGATTTAAGCCATTTCACCATCTAAATTCATACCCTTGGGAATAAATGTAAAAAAAATAAATCCACGACCATGTGGCTGAATTCTGATGTAAAGTGGCAAATGGAAAGGAAGAAAAAGGCATTTTAAAACCTTTAAGTCAGAGGGAACAGAGGGCCTGTAGGGATTATAAAAACTGTAACAATGAGTGTAAAAAAGCAATCAAACTAGCTAAATTATAATGAAGTTAGGATAACTGAACAAAGCATCACTAAGCCTACATTTATTTAAGTATATTAATAGTAAGAAGATGAGGACTGAGAATATGGCACCATTTATTAATGGGGATAAGTTAGTACTGAGGATGGCGATAAAGCAAATGTCTTGAATAATTTTTTCCCCTGTATACACTATATGAAGATCCAAGTACAGATATCATATAGTAGAGTATACTCTATATCATAGAGTATAGTAGCAATAATGGTATAAAAGATTCAAGTGCACTTGGTTAACCGTAGTATGGTACAGAAAAACTAAATAAGGTTAATATTAATAAATCTCCTGGACAAAATACATCCTCGGGTACTTAGAGAGCTGAGTTCAGTTTTATCTAGGCCATTGTTTCTTATTTTTGCAGATTCCCTCATGTCCAGAGGTGCCTCTGGATTGGAAAAGGCTGATGTATTCCAATATTCAAAAAGGGTAGTTGTTCACAGCCAGGTCATTACAGGCCTGTAAGTTTAACTTCAGTGGTGTGGAAGATACTGAAAGTTTAATAAGGGAACATGTTCTAGAGTATGTTTCAAGGACTGAAATTATAAGTAGTAACCCGTATGGATTTAGGAGGAATCTTGTCAAACTAACTTGCTTGACTTTTATGAGGAAGTAAGAAGAAATGTAGACTCTGGCATAGCAGTAGATGTGGTTTACTGGATTTTGCAATGGCTTTTGATACAGTCCCACATAGGCGACTAATGTATAAGCTAAGGTCTGTTGGTGGGGAGTCACATTTGTACATGGATAGAAAATCAGTTAATGAATGAATGCAGAGAGTAGGTTTAATGGGGCTTCATCATATGGGGTGCCTCAGGTTTGGTGTTGGGGCTGCTTCTATTAATCCTATTATAATTATTTGGAAGTGGGTATTGTCAGCAAGGATGTGCAAGCAAGAATGTGCAATTGTTGCAGGGGGATCTAGATAGATTGTCACATTGGGCTGCTAAGTGGCAGATGAGATTCATGTTGATAAATGTAAGGTGATGCATTTTGGACTTAAACATCTTTGTGCTGCTTATAAATGGCTCTGTGTTAAGTGATCCCTGTTGGAAAGGGATCTGGGGTTTTGGTGATAACAAACTTATAGGAAGTAAGCAGTGTCAGGTGGCAAACAGCCAGAGCCAGCATGGTATTGTCTTGTATAAAGAGAGGTATGGATTCAAGGGAGGAAATGTTATTCTCCTCTTTACAAGCATTGGTAAGGCCTCATTTGCAATATGCAGTGCATTTTGGAATCTGTGTACAAAAAGGACATCTTTGAAATGGAAAGGGTTCAGAGAAGGGCAACTAAATTAATAAGGTTATTGGGGGAGCTTGAATATGAAGAGAGACTGGAAAGCTACAAGTACGTACGCTGGAGAAAAGGCGCTTGCGTGGATATGATTACGTGTGTATAAATACATTAACGGGCCATACAATAAACTATCTGGGTATTGTTCACCAATAGAACATGTCAGAGGACTTGAGGACATCCCTTAAGCTTGAAGAAAAAGGTTTGAGGCTTAAGTTCGCAAGGGTTTTTTACTGAGAACGGTATAAGCTATGGAACTGTCTTCCAGTGGAAATTGTTATGGCAAGTTCATTGGTCAGTTTAAAAAAAAAGCTGGATGAGTTTCTGCAAACAAGTGTGCAAGTTCTGGTATTGATACATAAAAAGAGTTGATGATCCAGGGAAATTTCCGATGCCACTTGGAGTCAGGAAGGAATTTTTCCCCATCATAAATTTGGTGGGTTTTTTTTGCCTTTCCTCTGGATCAACAGTTAGGCAGGAAATGAGGATATTGCTAGATGGGTTGGACTGGATGGACATATGTCTTTATTCAACCTCAAATACTACATACTAATAAAACAGAGAAATGAATGTACGAGAGCCCAGCAACCTCAGAGGAAGTGATAGAGAGAGAAAATGGGTCTGATAAATTATCCGAGGAAAAGGAGGATCCCATAAATATACTAAAAGAAGAAAAGGAAGAAGAAGGAAGAATAAAATATAGACGTCTAATCTGGGAGTAATGAAGAAGAAACTACTGAAATGTAAAGTTTTTTTTCTGGCCAGACTCCGCACACATTACCAGATTACTTTATAGAGTGATGATGATCTAGATATTGGACAGAATAGCCCAGAAAAGCTTCCTTTCATAGGAATAATACAAGAGAAATTAATGTACGAGAGCCCAGCAACCTCAGAAGAAGAGACCGAGGAGGATTTAGAAAGTGATGAAGAACAGGTTTCTGGGGAAGAATCTGAAAAAGAGGCAGAGAGAAATCACCAAAGCTCTGCCTCCTATCAAGCAACTTGGTGTTCTTCAGAACAGATATAACATCCCAATGAATATGCTAACGAAGAAAAGGGAGAAGAAGGAAGAATAAAAATAAAAATATGGACTTCTAATCTGGGAGTAGATGAAGAAGAACCTACTGAACGGGGTAAAAGTTTTTTTTTCTTGGCCAGATCCGCACCACATTCCAGATATCTTATAGAGAGGACGATGTATAGATATGGACAGGAAAAAGCCCAGAAAAGCTTTTTTATAGGAAAAAAACAAGAGAAATGAATGTACGAGAGCCAGAAACTCAGAAGAAGTAACGGAGGAGAAAAATGGGTCTGATAAAGAATCAGAGGAAGAGGGGATCCCATAAATATGCCAAGAGAAGAAAGGAAGAAGAAGGAAGAATAAAACATAGACGCCTAAATCTGGGGTATATGAGAAGAACCTACTGAATGGGTAAAAGTTTTTTAAAACTCTTTGCACCCAAATTAAAAAAAAAAAATTCAATAGGAAAAGCTTTTATGTATGTAGAAATGAGAAATTGTAGATCCTGTCTGTCATCTTTCATCAATCTGTACTGTGTGCACCACCTTAATGTCTAAATACTACATTCTGTCCTTTGGGGAGTTCTGGGACCCATGCTGCCTTAACTGGCCAGTTAATCTATGTTTTAGCCAGCTGTAAGTACTCTGAACTTCTGGTTCACCGGAGCTCTCCTCAAAGAGCGACCATTTTCTTTTTCGCCAGGCTCAGCCCACCCATACCAAATTACTTAATAAAGGGAAAATATCTAAATATTGGACAGAATAAGCCGAAGATTCTTTTTATAGGAAAATTAAGAGAAATGAATGTATGAGAGCCCAGCAACCTTTTGTAGAGTTGAGACGGAGGAGAAAAGCGGTGCCTGATAAATCTGAGGAAGAGAGGCTTTAGAAAGGGATGAAACATTTCTGAAGAAGAATCAGAAAAGATGTAAAAGAGGAATCACCAAAGTTCTGTCTCTTGTGTAATTCCTGTGATCTGTACTGGAAGAATATGCTCCATCCTATATTGTATTATATTGTATTATTGTATGTATATTGTTAGAATTGTATAATAATTGTATAAGTATTGTATTTATCTTGTATGTATTGTTTTTGAAAATCATGTAATAAAAAACATGAAGAGTTTTAAAAAATGGTGTTTTACCGGTTTATTTAAAAAGATGATAAACTCAACCTGGCAAAGTAAGGCCTGGGGGCCATGTGGCACTTGCCCCTGACTGGCCCCTCAATACTAGACCTGTACCCAAAAAATTTATTGATTGATTGTCTCCGGCTGGATAATTGATTTTTTTAAAGTTTATTTTATTCAAATTACCCAATCAATTGATTGAGTTAGATGGATGGTCTAAAATATTACACAACTATTAAAATTGCAACTAATAATAAAAAAATCCAATATACCAGGGATATCAATTTAATCTTTTTTATAAAATGCAGTTTTAAATCTCTATAATGGAATTGAGTTGAACCTATTGGTCCGGCCCTTCACAACAATAAGATATTTGGCAGCCCCTGTAAAATGTAATTGCTCACCCCTGGTCTAACTGCATGTCCATGTAGTTTGCAGTTTTCCCCTATACATGTTTCCCTCTCCTAAACTGTAATATCTATGTCCCACAAGTGTCTAATGTCCCCTGAGTGAGTTGTAGACATTGGGTGTGTAGTCACCCATATTCCATTAGAATTAGTATGATAGATACAACCAGAAGTTGTTTTCAAAGCAGTTAAAAGTTATGCTGGAAACGCTGGTGCGTCCAACAGCCAGAGTTGTATCTTGGTAGTAAAAATATTTTTGTTAGCTTACCATTACCAGTCACATATACTTTCATATTACTTTTATCATTTACTTGCGTGTCTATTGTGTCAGGTTGGGGGGTAAAAGACTAAAGGTTCGTACACAGGCGATGAGTGCCCGACCCGCGGTGCATATGGTACGAACGTTCGTTTCAGATGATAATTGGCCCGTGTATGGGCCCTTTATCGGGCGAAATGGCCGGTCGTTTGGAGATCTGGTCAGCAAACGATCCCCGACTGAATGGCCGTTTCGGATGATTAAGTGCCCATACACGGGCCGATATAGTCCGAAACGAACGTTCATACACACCATGCTTCGTAGGTCGGGACCTGATTGCACGTGTGTACGAACTTTTTGACTATATTACCTTTAAATATGGTTGCCACATGAAATGAAGGGTAGCTCAGTTTGGTGTGTGTACTGTGTCAGATTGGAAGTAAAAAGAAAAAACATTTTGATTACTGATCAAAATTTGTTTTTTAACTATAGATACCCTTTAGTATGGCTGCCTCCGAAATGAAAGGGTAGGTCAGTAGGTGTGTGTACCTGGGTCAGGTTGGGTGTTGAAAAACAAACTTTTTAAAATATTGATCAAAATTTGTTTTTGACTATAGTTACCCTTTAAGTATGGTTGAAGGGGTATGTCTTTTTTTGTGTTTACAACCATAAAACACGAAATTAGTTTTTTTTACTTTATTTACCACTTAGTATGGCTGTCACAGGAATGGAAGGGTAGGTCAGTAGGTGTGTTTACCCGTGTGAGGTTGGGATAGGGTAGGATCTGAGGTTAGGGGTATGGTTATGCATGTATGACCATATAACTAACTTTTATTAATGGTTGATCAAATTATTTTTTTTGACTATAGTTACCCTTTAAGTATGGCTTCCATGGGAATGGAAAGGTAGGTCAGTAGATGGGTGTACCTGTATGGGGGGGGGTATCAGAGTTTGTGTATATGACCATGAAAAATACTGTTTTGATCTTATGACCCTAAACCCCGAAACATCCACATTTGAGAATTGTTACCATTATAGTTATGGGGAAAATGTCCTGAAATTCGCCGATAACTCCGTAATGCTTCAGCAGTATTTGTTTATTTAGTTAGATCAACTGGACTTGAAGTTTAGTTCTTGAAACTAAAGAACTAAACTTCAAGTCCAGTGATCTAACTGAATATGAAAGATATACCATGACCTGGATGAATGAGAAACTCCACATGCATTCCTTAGCTAGGTAATAGACACATTTCTCCTATATGCCCCGCATGTCTGTACAAATTTTATATCTCTAGCTCTCAAAACTATGGGAGGCGATACAGTCCAAAAAAGCGGAAATAAAATGGAGAAAGAAGAAAGAAGAAATAGAGAGAACAGTAATTTGGCTCTTCAAGCCAATTAATAAAAGTATCTATATGTGATATAAGTGATTGAGGCAAAAAAGAGTTGTGAGACTCCTACTTCTCTCTCATTGAAGAACTGTTTATGATCATCTGAAGAAATATTGTATACTATTTGAATGCGAGTTACCCGCTATGAATCTAAAAAAGTGACAATACTAATTAACCAGCTGTGTTTCCTGCAGTCAGATCTGCAGAATACATACAAGTGCACATCAAAGCTGGTATGAAGGGCATTCTAGAGTATAATCAAAGCGTTAGCAATTGTGTCATGTGGTAGCCATGTGTATAATGAAATTGTTCCTTGCATGCTTATGAGAAGCCTGTAAGATGGACTGCCCGTCATTAAAAGAAATTAGAATTTATGAATTAAAGGAATATAAGAAATCATGCATGTTATACATGGAAATAAGAATTAAAGGGACACCTCCACCTCCTATAAAATTTGATATACTGAAGTCCACCCCCAAAACTCCATTTACACTATACTTACATTAAGAAGAGATGTCCCAGAGTTAGATATGCACCTTACCATTACAATCCCTGATTCACAGATGCTTGGTCCCGCCTCCTCCTGTCTTTTAATTACGGGTATTATGTAAGCAAGTTTCCACAAGGAACAGGCACTATGAAGCTTGTTGGATTTCTAAAGAAAAAATGTGCAATATCATTATAATCCTCCACTCTACCACAATGACAACCCCCCTGATAAAGTCCAGGTTATTTTGTGTTGACCTAGACCATGCACATTATAATTTATATACAATAGTTTTGTTCAATAAGAGTTTAGGGCTTTTATTAAAAAAAAAGGATGATTTGAGAAAAGCAAGTGAGATCTGTGAAGGATTGGGACATCAGGATGCAGTACAAAATAAAAACAGGATAAATATGTGAGCGATCCAAAATAAAAGATCACAAATGAATAGACCAGGACAAGGAACATGTGGGGGACATCTGGAGGTAAAACCACTGGAAGGTAGATTTGGTTTGAAGATTGATGATCAAACATAAACTATCAAATATGTGTATGGCCAGCTCAGGTCTGTGAGTGAGTCTTATCTTCTGAATTTCAGTTTCATGTGCTTCTTCATTGGTGCATTGTACTGCATAATGTTCAAAGTATTATTCTTTTTTCTCCATTTAAATGTACTCCCCTAAGGGAAACCATGACTACAAACAGCTGAACTTTGAATATAATTTTTTACTCTTACCAGCACTTAGAGTACCAACACCTAGGGCCGTTTCTAGCCATTTTAGTGTATACTCCCACTACGTGCACCCCCCACAAAAAAAAAAATAAAAAAAATAGTTTGTCAAACTGCAGCTGTGTTCCTTCCTTGAACTGTCTACTGCTGATGTTCTTTATAGTGGAACGTTTAACTATATGTATGTATGTATGTATGTATGTATAGTTTATTTATAAGTGCAGGCATCCCACCCCTCCCGGATGATCATTCTGGGGTGGTATCCGCACTCCGCAAGACCTCCAGACTTCCAGACTTGAAAGGGGGATTGAGTCTCTCCCAAGTCATCGCCCACTTACAAGACCACGCCCTGGGAATGCCCCTAACCCCACCCCACCAGCCTGAAAAGTGGTCATGCCCCTTGTTGACATCCGCCCTCTGTCGCGCCCCTTTCCCACCCTGCTGAAGCCTGAAGGGGCAGGGTGGGATGTCTGAAAGTGCCACTTGGGGGACGCAGCGCTGTACAGTAATAAAATACAATAAAGTAGGTAAGAGGCGCACACTGTGTACCTTGAGGTAGGGGTGTAATCAACATGTGTGCATATGCAGCGCACCTGGGCACCAATGAAAATACTGATTGGAAGGACAGGATAGGTTTAGTGGATGTGCGGTATGGACAACCCTACCAGAAAGTGTTCTCCCGCTTCCAGAGAATTGTTATCCACCCCCCCGTCTCGTGGGCTCAGGACAGAACAGAGATAATGGGCCCTATGATTCCTGAGACCGTTTTAATCTTTCAGTGTCAGGCAGATCTTTCCAAGAGCTATCGACATTCACACTATTTCTGCCAGCAGTCTTCCAGCATAGCAACGTTCATAACCTTATGTATCTCTTACTTCAGATCTTCCCCTGGATTGCATTAACCACTTTCAGTGGTCAGCAGAAATTTACACATTAACCCTTAGTGCCAGCAGACTTTACTATAATACCTTTCAGTGACACCCTTTTCCCAAGTATTGGCATTAACTCCACTTTCAGTGCCGCAGCAAGGTTATCTTACAACCCTTCTCAGCTAGATAGCCTTCGACATGATATACCATATT
>JAACNH010008888.1:0-12112 GCA_019447015.1 Hymenochirus boettgeri
GTTACGTGCACTCTCCTGCTTGAGCCTCAAACAGTAATGCCTGTGGAATCATGCACTCTCCTGCTTGAGCCTCAAACTAGTAATGCCTGTGGTTCCGTGCACCCTGCTTATGCCTGTGAATCCCTGCTACCTCAAACAGTATGCCTGTGAGTTCCGTGCACTCTCCGTGCTTGACCTCAAACAGTACTGCCTCTGGGTTCTGTGCATGTGCACGGAAATCACAGACATTACCATTTGAGGCTCAAGCAGGAGAAAGCAGCAGAAATCTCAGAGGGGCGGAGCTTAACATTCAGCAAACTGTAACATGATGTCAGCAACGACGAGTCTCTCTTCAGAGACGAAAGCGTCCAGTCTGTTTTTAATATGACCTCCAATGAGTACCGAATATGACACAATACTGGTGTAGTATCACTCTATGTTTATTATTGTTTCTGAGGCTCATGTTTGATCTGCCACATAGCTATCTGGGTCCATTTAATATGGCTATCTGTATGTAATATCTGATACATTTACAAGATATTTAAAAGTGTATCTGCCAAAGGTTGCTACTAGGATATGTTTTTGCTGCCATTTACCTAAATAGATAGTTCTTATACTATTTGCTTGAGATGCTAAGCTGATGATTCATTTTGTTCATCATTTGAAAGTTACCAGGACACTGCTATGCATATACGATAGAGCTATACACCTGGGATATTCCTCAGTTATAAGCAGTGACCTAGGAATGATATACCGGTATATTGATTGGTAACTAATTTACGAGACTACTTTGCTATATACAGTTGCTTACATGTTACTTTATATGGGATGTGTTTTTAATGTTTTTGGTTTTCCTTATACCTTATGTATGAGACACTATATCTACTTACTTCCCACATATGTTTAATAAAGGAGCTTTTATATTTTTGATACTAAGAAGTAGTGTGCCCGCATTTTATATCCATTATATTTTTTCTGTTTTTCTATCTATGATAATTCTTCTGATGGATGGAGCACCCTCTAAATCGTTTACATATAGCTCTAAACAATAGCTATATCTCACCAGTGCCCCTTGGATTCTCTATTATATTCAGCAAGGCACAAAGCTAGGCTCTGGAGGGCATAGGTAAAAAAAAAATATGACAACAGTATTTTTCAAGCTGCAGCTTCCAAATGAAAATAACTAGATTTTACAGTGTACTTATGTTTAAGGGTAACAAGTATGTAATTACTATATGTAAATACAGGTGTCGGTATCTGCTGAAAAGTATAAAAGGTTTACATTTGCACACTTGATCAATTGAAAGTGAATTCAACCAATTTAGTCTACCCAAACGGGTAAAACTGTATTTACCAAGCCATCACTTTACTGTAACCATGTTTTTGTGGAACAACTCACCCCCTCTCGGATAAAAAAGATGTCTTGTTTGTAAACACAGATGTTTTGTAAACACAGACTACCCCTACATTCATCTCCTTAAACAGATCACCAGAGAATGAATTTGTTTTAGCCAGCTTTTGAGTTCTCGTGGTGTTCAAGAGAACATCCTTTAAGATTATAAGTAAAAGATAGCAAAATATTTTATTTAACATTTAAATATACCATATGTTAACAGAACCGGGAACATATGTAAATATAAACATTGCTTTATTTGTTTAGAATGGTCACACAAGATTTTACATAACTCTTTGCTTAATTTTACAGATATGAAGAAGGAGACTTTGAAAGGGCTGCGACTTTATAAGCGAGCAATGGAAATAAAAGAGATGAGAAACCTCGGTTTTAGGAGCAAAAGCTCCTTCTGGACATTCTTAAGTGGTGGAGAAACTTACAGTGTTCAGAATAATTTACCAATCAACCCATTCCCTGAGTAACCAAGGAGACAATTTGTATAACAACATCATCAAGTAAAGAATAATAGAACAGTAAAATAATAGATGTTAATGCATATGTTAATTCAAATTAAATGTAAATAACTCGTTTTCACAAATTAATTTACATTTGTTTTTTATTATTACTCAGGAAATAGACAACCAATAAACTGATTCATGTTTAAAAATATCTACTTAGTGAATAAAGTTTATCTTATGTTTCTTATCTCCTTTTTTAGAACGGTCTATTTTGTTTACATATCATTGCTAGGTGGAGCTGGAGCTGACCAAATGGAGTTGGCATTCTAGATGCTGAATCCTACCATAGGATGGATTTTTTGAACAGCTTCTGGAGCTCAGCCATCTCCATCAGACCCAGTTTACTTCCGCAGGCTGAGCCACAGGAAACATCAAAGTCACAGGTAGCCTAGAAAAAGCCCTTCACCAAGGCATTCAGAGTACTGAAAAGCACTATATTATAATTAGTGTCATCCTTGGAACTTGAATTGTAAAATTTACTATAGTAGACCAAACCCATACCCAGGGCGAGGACCTAAACCACTAAGTCTCACCCCTGGGTTTGTTTAGTTTCCTCCCATACTAAGCCGTGGAAGACAAGCTTGTAGTACTGGTCTGGTTATCCAGAGTTTTTTTGAGCAATGTCATCACAACGTAACTCCCTGGACCACTATTATTATATTATTATCGATTTATATAGCGCCAACATCTTTTGTGGCGCTTTAACAGTTACTAGTCATACATTACATAACAGGGTAATACAGTTATACAAAGTCATACATATACTGTACATACACGGTATTACATAATAATATAAGACAAAAGTGATGAGTTACTTACAGCAGTACCATGATACAATAGGAGTGAAGACCTTGCCCAAAGAGCTTACAGTCTAGAGGAAATAGGGGTGAGACATAAGGTGACAGGAATCAGTAGGCTGTAAATAGAATGTCAGTGGAGTGTGAAAGGCGGGTAATGTCTAGGCCAGTTTATATGCTTGCCTGAAGAGGTGGGTTTTAACGTTTCCTTTTAGGAAAGGTGAATGACGAACAGACGGAGGAAGGGAGTTCCAAAGCAGAGGGGCAGTACAAGCAAAGTCCTGAATGTGGGCACGGGAAGAGGTGACAAGGTGGATGAGACTAGGATATCATTTGCGGAGCTGAGGTGCATCTGGGACGTGTCGGTGAATCAGCTTTGAGATATATGGATTAGCTGTGTTGGATAGTGCTTTGTAGGATAGGGTAAGAGCAGCTTAAAATGGATAGTTTGCGTGATGGGTAGCCAGTGGAGAGACTGACAGAGAGGATATATGCCATATTTTTTTTACCTATGCCCTCCAGAGCCTACCTTTGTGCCTTGAAACTTGCTGACATCTTGTTACTGGTTTGCTAATGTTAAGCTCACCCCTACATATTACAGTCTGTTTAACGATTGTTAAAGTGATTTTACAGCGATGCCATGCCTTTGCAAATAGGGCCCTAAGTCTGCAGTGCATTTACAGTAAATCAGTTCCCAGCATTGTACCTGAGTAATATCACTGCTAGGAGCTATAAAAACCCCAGCCAATTAGCATACACTCTGTGAGTTCCTTCTCTGCCTGTTGGCGTTCTAAGCCTGTTGTGCTTAATACTTGTTTCCTGCACTAGAATTAAAGGTTTAGAGGGAGGAAAGTTGTTTTTAGGTAAAGGTGGCCCTAAACCATCCTCTGTACATAATATAAACAATCCCCTTGACTTCTAGGAATACCCCTAAAGTAAAGCATTATGCTTTCTACAACAGTCATTTATCTCTGAATTAAAACAGGTTCACGGGACTTTAGAATTCCTCCCATAAGAGCGGTAAACACGATGAGAGTATTTCGGTCCGATCGACTGATAGTTCAGTGTATCGGTCGATCGGACCGAAAATTGCATGCGAATACAGCCATGTCCGACCGAGCGATCGGACAAAGGATGATTGACATGATGAAAACCTTGTCCGATCGTGCAGTCCCTATGGACCGCACGATCGGGTCGCGGTAACTGTCGGAGCGCGCTGCTTTTGCCGTGACCAAAGTCCTTCCTGCATGGCACGACCGCGTCGAACATATCGAACGGTCGGTCAGGAGGAAAAATCGCTTGGTGTGTACCTAGCTTAAGGTTATACATTTAGAAGTGAATAGTTACCATTGAATTAAAGTCTGTATATTTTTGTTCATTATCTTTGCCAGGGAAAAATATCAGCCAATGCTGAAGATGAAGGTTATATATAACTATAGTATTAACTAATACTGTAGTTATATTCTATCACTGTTATTAAATACTCTACAGTATGGTGCTTACAGGCAGCTGTCAATTCTGCCAGTGCAACATTGCACAAGCCGTTCACCGACTGCGGGCTAGTTACAAGCTCCCTCTCTTGGGTCCTTCAAATATTCATTTAAGCCCATATTTATAAACACGCAGTATCATAAATTTGTGATGCCACAAGTTTTCGTTACTGTATGCCCGCCGTGATCATACAATGATGAGAACGTTTGTTATAAACTACCACAATGGTATTCTATGGAAATCAGTTTCCCGATGGGACATTTACAATTGCGATCTTAAATTAACTGTTGCAATAACATCGTTAAAGGACAAATAAGACTAGACAAAACATTGAATAAGAATGTAGATCTCCTTGATATAAAAGCAGTTAATCAGTGTCTTACCTCTCATTTTTAAATGGTAGTTGAGAAATTTAACATTCTAACAGTTCTTATTTGTCAGTGTTCCAGTATCGCACAGTGTGGTCACTGACGGTTATGTTTGTTCAACATGCTCACTCTAAGATACTGCAGGAACTTGTTACAGTTGGTCACACCCACTAGTAGCGCTAGCCAATCCTTTACAGGGCTAGAATAGGCAGGGAGCATGTGACTGAGATCAGGGTGTGGCCAGTCACTGTACATACACACTGTTATTTCATCTAGTTCTTTTAGTGGTAACATTTACTTTAATACAATTTACTGTATCCTATTTTACAGTTTTTGTTGGTGTTTTTAGAGGGTATGTGTTCAGATTCTGGAGTGTAAAATTGGGTTTAGTTCTCCTTAAAGACGCGGTATTGATAAAAAAAACTATACCACACCTTATAAATATGGCCCTTAGTTAGTAACTCCCGTATTAATCTACATCTTTTGAGGTTGTACTCACCAGGCATTGATTATGCTTGGTGGGATGGGTGAATCCACAGAAAAAGTTGGCACTTCAAAATCTTTCAACTTCTAAATAGTTTTAGTTGTGTTACTGAACTGTCAATTCCTAATACAGGCAGCACCTGTTATTACTATTTTAGGACTTGAATTTTAATATGCACCATAATAAGGCTGAATTGGTTCATTTCAGTGGAGGCACACTTCAAAGGTAGGAAGAGTATTGACACCCAGGGAATAGGCGACAAGCTAGGGCAATATTCAAAGTTTTCCTCTTAAAAGAGAACAGCGGTTACCAATCTAATTTCCTGTAGCCTCTCTTTTCGCACAATTAATCATCTGGACTGAGTTTTCTAATCTGAAAATATTAATCCAAGAGGTGGTTGGGGGGGTTCCAGGGGGCACAACGAGACTTGCTTAGGGCATCAAATGTCTAGAACTGGCACTGTTGAACCTGAAGATGGGGAATAAGCCCCCAAATCATTGTGGTAATCACTTTGTAATGTGAATCACACTACAATACTTTCCTTGTACTGCCTTTTTTATTAATTTGGCTTGAAAAATCCAAATTACTGTTCTTTCTATTTCTTCTTTTTCTTCTTCTGTTTTTTTCTTACCGCTTTTTGGACCGTATCACCTCCCACAGTTTTTGAGCTAGAGACATGAAATTCGGTACGACGTGCGGGGCATATAAGAGAAGTGTGCTTATCTTCTAGTAAGAATCCGTGGGGAAGCATTATGGCGTTGTCGGCGAATTTCCGGACATTTTTTCCCATAGAACTATAATGGTAACAATCCTCAAATGTGGATATTTCAAAACAGTTTTTTTTCATGTCATAAATACAATGGTGAATATCGAACACCCCCACACAGATCCAGGTACACCCCATACTGACCACCTTTCCATCCCATGGAAGCATATTTAAAGGGTAACTAAAGTCAAAAAAACACTAATTTAGATTATCCTCAATAAAAGATAGTTTATGGTTATAAACACAAAAACGAAAACTACCCCTCAACCAGCAGCGGAAACTCCTGTCATATACCGAGAGTTTCCTTCCTGGCCATCCCCAGGGCAGCATAATAAACACAGGGTTCCCCTGCCATTGGACAGAAGTTACACTTACTTCTGTACATGGGACAACGCGCCCCTCCCCTTCCTCAGTTAATTTCAAAGCCAATCTATGGGAGGATGCGGCCCTGGGGATGGCCAGGAAGGAAACTCTCGGTAGTAGACAGGAGTTTCCGCTTTCCGGCCACCCCGGCAGCATATAAAACACATGGATCCCAAGCAAATGGGGCTGGGAAAAAAACTATTGTCCACCACACTGCCGAAAAATAAATTTTACTCATCAGAAACGCGACTGCAATACTCGCGTCCAAACAATGCCTTGAGGCAAACTAAGATTTAACTTATATGTTTAACAAAGGTATGGGCGTTGCCCATGTGGCTGCCCGGCAAACAGGCCTTGTAGTGGCTCCCTCTTCTGCTGCCCAAGATGTCGCTATCCCCCTTGTGGAATGAGCTGTTATCCTTGGGGAGGTGCCAGTTGTTGAGCTTCGTACGCTCTGTTGATCACTCTAACGATCCATCTCCTTATTGTAGAGTACAGTTGCTGCTGCTCCTTTTTTGTGACCGGAATGTAACACAAACAGGTTGTCGCCGACCTCCTGATGTCTCGGAGTTCTTTCTAAGTAGGCAAGAATGCCTTCCAGTACATCCAAATTCGCTTAAGTCTGGATTAGACTCAAGATCTTCTGCCGAAAATGCTGGGAGGATGATGGGTCCTTGATATGGAAGCTGAAATTACTTAGGCAAAACCCTTCAGAATGTGCATGATGTAATTGCCTTTGGCAGCAGACATTCATATTGGGCTCTTTATGAAAGGGCCGTTATTTTCATTTGCCCTTCTTCCTGATGTTAATGCCACTAGTAACACAGTCTTCAATGTTAGATCCCAGATAGAAACTGATTCTTTTTGGCTCAAAAGGAGGTTTGATTAGAGATTTCAGCACAGTAGGTAAGTCCCATTGGGGCAACAACGCTTTCTGGGAGGTCTAAATGCCTCACCCCCTGCAAAATCTCCGACTATTCTTCTTGCAGAGCTTTTTATCTAACGCTACTGACAAGCTGCTGTTACTTGCACCTTCATGTACTGAGGCTCAGGCCTCTTTCCAAGCCAACCTGCGAAAATCCAGAATTTGAGGAACTGATGGTTGCAAGAAGGGGACCTCACTTGATGGGCCCAGACCTGAAGACTTCCCAGATGCTGGCATATCTAGATGAGGGATGGACCTCTGCCTGCAACAGGGTTTGTACCACCTGACTAGAACAAACCTGATCACTCAACCTTCCCCGATCAATCTCCACGCTGTTAAACTGAGGATTTCCGGGTTCGGGTGGAAAGAAACAGGACCCTGATAGAGCAAATCCTTCATGGAGGGGAGATGAATCGGGTCCGGCATGGCCAACCGCTCAGTAGGGATACCATGGCCTGCGTGGCAATTCGGAATGATGGCTAGTACTTGTATCTTGGCTGATGATTCTTTTTCAAACTCTGAAAATTAGTGGTATTGGTGGGAAGTGTATGCCCTTAGAGAATTCCAGTCTTGGGGAGTGCATCTATTGCCCTCGTCCTTTCTGTGGGTACCTTGAAAATAAATTTTCGCCTTGGCATTTGAGTTGTTTGCCATTAGATCCCAATCTGGCATCCACCATCTGGCTGTTAATTCCTGAAACACCCCGGTCGTTCAAGCTCCACTCTGTATTGTCCAGCTGGCCCCTTGATAGCACTCTGCCACCTGATTCTGGGCTCCAGGGTATGTGTAAGGCCGTGAGTCTGACAGGTTGCTGAGCTAATCTTATTAATTGGGGTCACCTCCCTCATCAGGTATGGCTTTCTGCGTGCCTACCCTGATTCTTTATGTACGAGACTGCTGCCACATTGTCTGTCCTATACCACACTGGGCATTGCTGAATCAGAGGTAAGAGGCCTTGAGGGCCTGATGAATTGCCCTCAGTTCTATCACAGGTGAGGGTAAGATGGGACAGGTCGTATCAAGCGCTTGAGCACAACATTTGACCTAGTGGGCTCCCACCCTTCCCTGATGCATCGTTGAATATATGATCCACTCGGGTTCTGCTAGGGGATTCCCCACTCGGAGATTTACCTGCTCCGCCCACCAAGATAAATTTCTCTAGAAATAGTGCTCAGTGTACTATTTGCGACCAGTCTTGATGTTATCTCTGTCCCATCTGGCTAGGAAGTAAGCTTGCAAGGGTGCTTATCCTCCACTTTGCCATCTTATGAGCCAATTGTTGCTGTTAGGGTGCCACACTCCTCATTAGTGTCTTGCTGACATACTTTCTAGCTTCAAGACATCCTGGACTAAAAGGATATTTTCTCTATCCTTGCGGCCGACAAGGATACTAGACCCAGCTTTGTATCTATACTTGCTCCGAGGAGATCAGCCTCTGAGTTGGCAGAAGTTGGCTTTTTTCGAGATTGATTAGCCACCCAAAGCAACCAAGTGTCTTAGTACCAGATTTGTCTTTTGATGAGTGGTGTTGATGGCGGGCTATAATTAAAAAGGTCGTCCAGGTAGTGGAAAATTTCCACTCCTGACTTCCTTAAATGAGCCACTACCACACCAACATTTTTGTAAATGTCCGGGGGATGTTGAGAGGCCAAAAGGAAGGCAATAAATTGGAAGTGCCTGCCTCAAGGGGAACCTTAGGAACCGTTGGTGCTCCTGGCTACCGGAACATGGAGGTACGCATCCTTAGTATCAGAACACATCCAATCTCCTTCCGATATAGCTCCTCGAATGGTCTGAGAAGTCTCCATTTTGAAGCTTGACTCCTTAGAACCGTTCAATCTTCTGATGCCAGGATTGGCCTTAGATCCCCAGAAGATTTTGTTACTAAGAAAAGCGTTTGAGTTTAAGAAAACCCTGTTCTTTCCTGTTCTTTGGCACCTGGACAATAGCCTTCTGTCCAGGAGCTTCTGAATATAGGTCTGTAAACCCCAACTTTCCAGATCCGCTGGTTTGGGGGTTGAACAAAAAAAAATTTCTTGGGTTCTCAGAAAGTTCTATCCTGTAACCCCTGTCGACTACTGCCTTTACCCAGGCCTCCGTTGTCTTCTCTGCCAAACCTTCCTTGATAATTCGAGCAATCTGGCCCCTACATGAAGGGTCTGGGCAGGCCTCATTTCATAAGGACTTGGGGTCCTTGCCCGCCTTTGGGTTGGGCTGTTTCCGCTCGAAAAAACTAAACTGTGCCCTTCAGGCGGCAGATCTAGAAAAATTCTCTTCCCGGTCTATATAGCTTCTGCTATCCTCCTTCTCCTTCCAGGAAATCTAGTCTTCTGGGTTCTAGGGAATTCGCCCTGTCTTCTATTCCCCTGGGGAGAAATGTGCTCTTGCACCCGAAGACTTAGAAATTATCTCATCTATAGCCTTTCCAAAACAGCTTCTTGCCCTCATAGGGAAGTTGGCACAGAGAATTCTTCGATTGTGTATCCGATACCAGCCTTAAGCCACAAGGCCCTCCTAGCAGAGACCGATAGGCCAATCCTCTGGCCACCTAGTTTAATCAGATTCCCTGCTGCCTCTAATCCGAATGATGAGGTCATTCTGAGCTCGGAATCGCCTCCAACAGGACCTTTCTTTCATACCATAATAATGGCATCCGACAACCTTTCCACTAAGGTTACATAGATTTCATTATGAAATCATGGTATCGGCAATCTTGCAGCGTAGCTCCTGAAGTTAAGAAAACCTTTTTCAACTCTGTCTCTAGCTTCTTCTCCATAGGGTGCTTTAGTGATGAAGCATCATCCAAAGGGAGAGCTGTTCTTTTTGAAGTCGAGCTACCGGAGCATGCGACCGTCTGGAGGCTTATCCAGTAGATCTGCAAAATCCTGCGGAAAGGGGTATAACTTATCGATTTTTGTCTAATGGGACTGTTCTCGAGACCTCTCCTGCCACTCAGAATTAATTATCCCTCTGACTTCCTCGTCGCACCGGAAAATAGGTCTTCTTTTTCCTATGGAACAACACAGAGACGATGTTGGTTGCTCCGCCTCTCAATCGTTAACGTGTGTTTCCCAAGTTTGATAAGACTGATACCTGTCTGAAGTCAAACACACTTTCATCTTCCCCAGACTCTCTGCTGAGGACTCAATTTCCCCCATCTAGGGTCTAGACTGTGGCTCCTTAGCCAGACGCTGAGTGGATGGGAGAGGCTGATCTCTCTCCGTGCATCTGTAATCATCCTGGGACACTGCCTGGGAGATCCACTGGAGAATATCCGTGGCGGCTCTCGCACTTCAGCCTGTCCCGGCCTCTTTGACTGTGGCTTAGAGCGCTAGAGTATCTGTCATCCAGTTCCTCCATACACCTCCTGCAGAGCTTTCTGCCTGTTCAGCCCTCTACTGCAAGCCTTACATCTTGACTCTCTTCATCTGAGCTGAGCTGACTTTCTTCTCTTTTGATGTTTAGAGTGCTCCCAGAACGATCAGATGGGCTGATAGGTAAAGAAAAAACAGGCAATGAGGACAATTCAGGAACAACAGTGTGCTTGGCATCCACTGAGGCACACACTCACACCTCCCCCTAGACTCGCTCTCCCTAGATGCAGCCTGCTCCATTCTCCTGGGAGCCAGAAACAGCCACAGTAGGGAGGAAACGCCGAACTGACCGGCGAATTTGAATCTCCCTCGAGTCGCGGGCCGTGACTCACTCGTTGCGCCCGACCGACGGAAGCGGCAGATGCCGCGTGCGATACAGCAGGGGAGAGGAGGCTGCCTCCTAGCCTGAGAGGGTCCCGGCACTCACAATGGCTTAGGCTTCGGCTGGCCTGATCACAGCCGTAAAGAAGCAACTCATCCAGTGACAGAAGAAAAAAGACTGAGGAAGGGAGGGAGGCGTGTCCCATTTAAAGAAGTACAGTGTAAACTTACTGTCAATGGCAGGGGAACCCATGTGTTTATATGCTGCCGGGGATGGCCAGGAACCAGGTACACACACCTACTAATCTACTTATCCATTACTGTGGCAGCCATACTTCCAAGGGGTAACTAAATAAAAAAAACTAATTTAGATTATTCTCAATAAAAAGAAGTTTAATGGTTGTAAACCAACAAGAAACCTCCTCAACCGACCCAGGTAACCACACCTACTGATACTTATCCATTACTGGGTGCAGCCATACTTAAAGGGTAAACTAAAGTTAAAAAAAAAACATAATTGTAGATTTATTCTTAATAAAAGATAGTTTTATGGTTTGTAAACACAAAAAGCATACCCACTCAACCAGACCCAGGTACACACACCGACTGATCTACTTATCATTATGGTGGGCAGCCATATTTAAGGTACTAAGTCAAAACACTAATTTAATTTATCCTCAATAAAGATAGTTTTATGGTTATAAACACAAAAAAGACATAACACCCCATCAACCAGACCCAGGTAGCACACACCTACTGATCTACTTATCCATTACTGTGGCAGCCATACTTAAAGGTAACTAAGTAAAAAAATAATTTGATTATTCTCATACAAAGATAGTTTTATGGTTGTAACAAAAAAAGACATACCCCCTCAACCAGACCCAGGTACACACAGCTACTAATCTACTTACTCATTACTGTGGCAGCCTAACTTAAGGGTAACTAAAGTAAAAAAAAACTATTTAGATTATTTCTCAACAGAAAGTTTTATGGTGTTAAACACAATGAAGTGGTAAGAGACTGTCCCTGGTGGTCTAGTTGAGGTACTGCAGTGTGATCTCCATTCAGATCATGCTGCAGTACCTGTATAGCACAAGCTGTCATGCTGACAGCTTTTACTATACATTTGTGAATGGAACTCAAAGTTCCATTCACAAATAGGATTTTTTCTAAGTCTTTGCCCCTAAAAAATGGGGACAGAGATCAATATTTGGTGATCACTTCTGATCACCAAATTATTGATCTTTGCCAATGAATGAAAAATCACTTCCTGGAAAATTATTTCCGGGAAGTGATTTTTCCGATCGGATTTCGAATTGGAAAACGGGCA
>JAACNH010008889.1:0-12111 GCA_019447015.1 Hymenochirus boettgeri
ATACACTATAGAGAATCCTAGTCCTTATAGCAGGGACTGTAATAATACGAAGGGTATAAATGAGGAATATTCACTCTGTATACACTATAGAGAATCCTAGTCCTTATAGCAGGGACTGTAATAATATGAAGAAAACTGAATGGAGGAATATTCGACTGGCAGTAGTACACTAATAGAGAAAAGTCCTAGAGTCCTTAATCAAAAGGCATGTAATATATGAATGAAGTATAACTGAGTAAAAGGTGTATGATTCGAACTCTGAGTATAACAACTGATATATAAGCCTAAGTCCTTATATCGTTGTCAATATATTGGATATGGAAAAGGTTAATGGGTTTCCTGGAAATATTGGATATGGAAAGGTTTATGGTTAGCCTGGTATACATATGGAATGGAAAGGGTTAATGGGTTATCCTGACCATGTTCTGAAGGTTCATTGGGATATCTGGAAAGTGTAAGGAGGGTTCCTGTTGTGGTAAACATATTGGATATGGAAGGGTATAATGGGGTACCTGGTAACATATGGATATGGAACGGGTTAATGGGTTAGCTCGGTTAACATATGGATATGAAGGGTTAATGGGTTAGCCCTGGTAACATTGGTATTGAAAGGGTTAATGGGTTAGCCTGGAGAACATATTGGATATGGAAAGGGTTAATGGTCGATGTAATCTGGTAACTATTGGTATGGAAAGGTTAATGGGTTATCTGGATAACATATTGGATATGGAAAGGGTTAATGGGGTTTATCCTGGTAACATATTGGATATGGAACGGGTTAATGGTGTACCTGGTAAATATTGGATATGGGGAAAGGGTTAATGGGTTAGCCTGGTAAATATTGGTTGGAACGGGTTAATGGGTTAGCCTGGTAAATATGGGATATGGAACGGGTAGGTTAGCCGGTTAAGTATTGATATGGAAGGTTAATGGTTACTGGTAACTATTGGATATGGAACGGGTTAATGGGTTAGCCTGGTAACCATGGATCTGGAAAGTAATGGTTGCTGTCATATGGAGGTTATGTCCTGGTAACATATTGATATGGAAAGGGGGTTTATAATGGGTTATGCTGGTAAAAATTGGATATGGACAGGGTTACGGTTATCCTGGTAACTATATTGGATTGAAGGGTTAAGGGGTTATCCTGGTAACATATTGGTTGGGAAAAAGCGGTTCATGGGTGAGCCTGGTAACAAATTGGATATGGGAAAGGGTTAATGGTTTACCTGGTAACATATTGGATATGGAACGTATGGCCGTAATTGAATGAAGGGTAAGGTAGCCTGGTAATATAATTGGATATGGTAAGGGTTATGGGTTAGTTCCTGGTAAAATATTGATATGAAAGGGTTAATGGGTTTCCTGGTAATATATGGCTATGGTGAAAAGGGTTAATGGGTTAGTCCTGGTAAAAATATTGGATTGGAAAGGGTTAATGGGTTCATCCTGGTACATATTGATATGGAAACGGGTTAATGGGTTAAAGCTGGTGGGGTAACAATGGCTATGGAACAGGTTAAGTGGTATGCCTGGTACATATTGGATATGGAAAGGGTCTAATGGGTTAGCCTGGTAACATTGGATATGGAAAGGGGTAATGGGTTAGCCTGGTAACTATTGGATATGGAAGGGTTATGGGGTTTACCTGGACAGGATAATAAGTACTTCCTGGTATATTGGATATAGAAGGTTAATGTGGTTATCCTGGGTAACATATTGGATAATGGAAGGGTTAATGGTGTTCCGGTAATATTGGCATGAACGGGTTATATGGGTAGCCTGGTAACATTGGCTATGGAACGGGTATAATCTGAATTTGGCTTGACGGTTAAGGTCCTGTAACATTGGATTATGGAACGGGTTAATGGTTTAGCTGGTAAACTTGGATATGGAAGGGTTAATGGTTAGCGACTGGTAAACATATTGGATATGGAAGAACGGGTTATAGTTAGCCTGGTAACAATTGGATATGGAAAGGGTTAATGGGTTATCCTGGGAACATTGGATATGGAACGGGTTAATGGGTTATCCTGTAACATTGGATATGGAAAGGGTTAAGTGGTTAGCTGGTAACATTGGATATGTAAGGGTTAATGGGTACCTGGGTAAACAATGAGATATGGAAACAGGGTTAAATGGGTTACCTGGTAACATACTTGGATATGGAAAGGAATGGGTACCGTAACTATTGGATATGAAGGGTGGATCCTGGGTAACATTGGATATAAAGGGATGGTATGGAACATATTGAATGGGTAATGGTTTCCTGGTAAACATATTGGATATGGAGGGTTAATGGGTTAGCCTGGTAACATTGGCTATGGACGGGTAATGGTTAGCCTAGGTAAATATTGGATATGGAAAAGTGTTTGGGTTAGCCTGGACACTTGGATTGGAAAGTGGTAATGGTTATCCTGGTAACATATTGGATATGAAAGGGTTAATGGGTTAATCCTGCTGGTAAACATTGGGATATGGAACGTGTTAATGGGTTCTCCTGGAACAGAATTGGATATAGAAGGGTTGAATGGGTATACTTGGTATTGATAGGAATTAAAGGTTCCCTGGTACTGATATGAACGTATGTTTCCTTAACAGATGACGTAAGGGGTTACCCTGGTATTGTGCGGTCTCATTCCTAACATTGTGATATGACGGTATAGGTTAGCTGGAGACATTGGAAGCGTTTAGCATGTTAAGCCTGAACAGGTTGAAGGGGTGAAGTATCTGTAACATTGGATATAAACGGGTTCCAAAATTGGTCGGATTAGCCAATGTACTATATGAACTGTTCTGGTTACGGTACATGATAACGGGAATGTAGGGTAACGATAAGTATGTTACTTGTAACTATTGCAGAGGATTGGTCTGTACATTTGAATGAAGGTTATGGTGCCTGAACTATATGAGTTATGGACGGACATGTGAGATGGTATGGATAGTCTGACCTTGAAGGGTTATCCGTACTATTCTCAGAGAAGTAGTGGACTTGATTGGCGGTTAGCCTCACATGATAGACAGGGATACTGGAATTTCACCAATTCTAATCTCTTATGCTTCCTGACTAACTGTCGAAGATTAATGGTAGCAGATATAAAGTTGCAAGTCGATCAGTCAGTCTTGAGTCAGAGGTTAGCCGCCCTTAAAAATAGGCGTAAGCACTCGCACACCTTAAATGAAAATTGCCATGGTAGATTTGGAGTTAGTCATCAACACAGGGAAGCAGTGACTTTCATTGCACAACAGAAAGCAGCTACAACTGCTCCCCCTCCCTTCTGAAGTGGAATTCAAAATTGAAATAAAAAATCACTGTTTGTAAGCCTGCAGATCAAAAATCCAATGTGGCATCATTTAACCTGGTCCTGTGGGCATCTAATACCAGTCTGTGGCATCTAATACCCAGTCCATGTAGCATCTATACCAGTCACTGTGGGCATCTAATACCAGTCACTGTGGGCCTCTAATAACCATCACTGTGGCACTCTAATACCAGTCACTGGGGCCTCTATACCAGGTCACTGTGGGCACATTTACAGTTCATGTGTAATAAAGCCCCTCCCACATCTGGAATAAGCCAACCCTTCCAGACCAAAGTCATCACCCACTTCAATTATAAAACCCACAACCCCTTCCGGTGGTGCTGCGAGGGGGCAGCATTTGGAATTTGCTTTTTCAGGTGCCAAAAAGGTCTACAAGAACGTCCCTCGGCTTTTTTTTTTCCCTTCAGGCAAAATTATCTCCTTGTAGACAAGTACAAACTAGAAAAGATAATAAATGTGCACATTCCCTAGGCCCCATAAATATCAATTATCTGCACACTGGCATACTTTAAACACAAAGGAGGTTAGTATACATTACTGTGATCACGAATGAATGAAAAGCCTTCCAACCACTGTCAAGTAAACTCACCAGTCCTGGCAAAGGTCCTAACCTAAAAACCTTTTTTTACTTCAATAATCTTAGCAAACTGTAGGAAGTAGGTAAGTATATTAGCTGGGGGATGTAGGGCCCGGTGGGGCCCCCTCGTCGGCCCCCGCGCCGCCCCCCCCACCCCCTCGCCCGTCCTTGAAATAACCTTAACAAGTTGTTACTAATAGTTCTAAAGGTTGTACACAACGTGCGATTGCGACCGAGATGCCATGATGTGTAACGATACCATTTCAGATGTCAATCATTTCATGTTTGGGCCGATTGGTCATGAAACGGCCATTTGGTGGGTCTTGTTAATGACCTGACCCGGTAGATCACCAACTTAGCCAGCACTAAATGGTTGTTGGAAACATATTGGACTAGTTCTATATACTGTGTTAAGGTTTAATTAAGAACGAGTTATAAAGTTCCCAGTTGGTCAGGGATTAGTTCCGTTACCACTTGAGTCAGGAAGGATTTTTTTTCATGTTCTGGAGCAATCTCATATCACTAGTTTTAGATGGGGTTTTTTCTCCTTCCTGTGACCAGCTCTGGGATAGGTAGAATTCGGGGCTTTTTTTTTAGGATGTGTGGACATCTCCCTTGGCTGTATCCAGAGTAATGTCATACGTAGGATACCATGTCCTCACACCGTAGTAACAGAAGGTAGTTTGATACTTAACTCCTACTGCAGGTGCCACTCTGTCTCGGGCCGGTCTGGCAACACCCCTTCTGAATGGCCAGCCAGAGGGGAAGGGGCGGGTCAGAGAGAGATGGCACAGCACTAGGTAAGGTAGGGTATCCAGGCCACCTTCTGTACTACCAGGGTGAGGACCTCTCCTAAGCTGCAGTTGGCTACTCTCTCGGGCGGTCTGGCCCCAAACCCTTCCTGAATGGCCAGCCATGGGAATGGGCGCAGGGCCAGTGAGAGAGAGAGAGAGAGAGAGAGAGAGAGAGAGAGAGAGATGGTATCGCAGCTAGTAGGTAGGTACACGGACCACCTTCTTTATTACCGGGGTGATGGACCTATGTTTTAGCCCTTACCCTGGGTACAGCCAACGGAGGGAAGTTAAATTTTAGGTTATTTAAAATTTCCTAGTTGATCCAGGGATAGTCTGATTGCCACATGGAGTCAGGAAGGAATTCCCCCCTCTGGCCCTTGTCTCAGATGGGGTTTTTCGCCTCCTTCCTCTGGATCAACTTTGCGATTCTATTAAAGTTAAATAAAAATAAAATATTTGAATCTTAAACATTATTGGTGTCTGTGTTTTATTCTCATTCTCCTCCTGGTTTAATATCAGGATAGACTGTGGTTCATTCCCTTTATTAATTTATATGGGGACATTGGTACCCAACACTGCACATTTATAAAGAGACACAATAAGGGATCTGCAATTATACAGATAAAGACAGATAATAAAAACATTAGAGGGGGAAGTTGAAGTATAAAGTTTGAATTGGTTGAAGTACACGCTATAGTTACACAATCTGTGTGTGTGTGTGTGGTGTCAGACACAGGTGTGCTAAGGTGCCCAAACATTTATAAGACTTACCTGCAAAACCATCCTGTCTAATTACTTTGGACCCCTCATTATGATATGAAGAATTATCGGCCTGGAAATGACACGGGAACAACGCATGGAAAGAAACCATACATGGCCTGATGTTCCGGTCCTATGAATGTCGAACTGATGAACATCAGGGCAGGTGTATAGCATTAGATTAGCCTCGGATCCAGGTGTATTTCATTAAGAACGTTTGATTACAACCTCAGTTTATTAGCGTTTGAAGGTTCTACTTATTAATCAATGGGAAAATATCTGCTGGTTATTCCTAAACACTTCCACGGATTCAATAGCTGGGAGATATCGCACTTCTCTCAAATAAATACTGTTATTTTGGGCCATAAGCGCCTTTAAATTATTGAACATCGGGGTGAGGGAGTTGGCCAGCACCTCAAAAGGTATCAAGTTCCTGAATTTTCCTGAGCTCATTATGGAGATGAAGGTAATGGGAAGCTTAGCTTAGGGAATAGTGATCCAGATATCCCACACCTCCCTGATCTTCCAGGAGTCTCCCTCGAATTGGGGTGGTCTCAATTGGGGACATCCCAATCTCCCGTCACGACCCATTTTCGAGCACTACAACCCCCCGAACCGCCAAAGTTATGCCCACAACCCTGCCTCCTCCCACCTCCCCCGCCCACCATGTAAATGACATCACGCCGCACCGCCACGCCCCTCGTCCCGCCCACGACTGGCCTCCACTCCCCCCCCCTCTACTTTCAAAAAAAAATGATGTAGTTGGGGCTGGGACCAGGGGATTACTATATTAAAGGGGATTAATGCTAGGGGAGGGATCCGAGAGGAGGGGGAGAAGGGCTGCAGTACGCATGCCCAACTTCTCCCTGAGGCCAGGTAGGAGGCAGAGTCCTATTTGGACTCTGCTATCCTCCGGTGGGCAGTTTTTGGGACTTTGGTGGGGGGACTACTGGAGAACCATATGGAGCGGTGGATGTGAAGGTAGGGATTAAACTACACTACACAATGGAGCCCAGTAGTTTGGGGGATTATAGGTTTGGGGGTGGACATGCCCTTTAACAATTATTAAAAAAATTAGGTCCACTCCTGCCGGGCTAAATGCTAGGTAAAAGAATGGAAAGAAAGAAAAAATGTCTTTTAAAATCAGAAGAGAACATCCTACATAAAGTATAAAAGCTGTAAATAAGGGGTGCAAGAAAGCAATAAAATGAGCTACAACAGAAAATGAAATACGGATAGCAGAACAAAGCAAGTTTAACCCCAAAAGTATATCAATAGTAAAAAAATAAATAAGGACTGAGAATTGGGGACTACTATTATAATGAGGCTAAAATGGTTATAGAGGAAGCCGAAAAGGCTAATGTGCTAAACCATTTTCCCCTCTGTATTTACTATAGAGATCCTAATACTTATAGCAGGATATGTAATTATAAAGGGTATAAATGAGGAATATTCACTCTGTATTCACTATAAAGAATCCTAGTCCTTATAGCAGGGTCTGTAATAATATGAAGGGTATAAATGAGGAATATTCACTATGTAACTGTATACAGACATTATGGGTTGGGTATAAGGTTGGACTAGATGGACGTAGTCTTTATACAACCTCCAATACTATGTTACTATGTAACTGTTATACAGACATTATGGGTAGGGTATAAAGGTTGGACTAGATGGACGTATGTCTTTATACAACCTCGAATACTATGTTACTATGTAACTGTTATTCAGACATTATGTATTCACTATAAAGAATCCTACTCCTTATAGATCGGGACTGTAATAATATGAAGATATAAATGAGGGATATTCACTCTGTATTCACTATAGAGAATCCTAGTCCTTATAGCGGGGACTGTAATAATATGAGGGTATAAATGAGGAATATTCACTCTGTATACGCTATAGAGAATCCTAGTCTCTTATAGCAGGGACTGTAATAATATGAATGGTATAAATGAGGAATATTCATCTGTACACTATAGAGAATCCTAGTCCTTATAGCAGGGACTGTAATAATATGAAGGGTATAAATGAGGGATATTCACTCTGTATACACTATAGAGAATCCTAGTCCTTCATAGCCGGGACTGAATAATATGAAGGGTATAAATGAGGAATTCACTCTGTAACACTATAGAGAATCCTAGTCCTTATAGCGAGGACTGAAATAATATGAAGGGTATAAATGAGGAATATTCACTCTGTATACACTATAGAGAATCCTAGTCCTTATAGCAGGGACTGTAATAATATGAAGGGTAAAATGAGGAAATTCACTCTGTATACACTATAGAGAAATCCTAGTCCTTATAGCAGGGACTGTATAATATGAAGGGTATAAATGAGGAATATTCACTCTGATCACTATAGCGAATCCTAGTCCTTATAGAGGGACTGTAATAATACGAAGGGTATAAATGAGGAATATTCACCTCTGTATTCACTATAGAGAATCCTAGTCCTTAGCAGGGACTGTATAATCGAAGGGTATAAATGAGGAATATTCACTCTGTATACACTATAGAGAATCGTAGTCCTTATAGCAGGGACTGTAATAATACGAAGGGTAATAAATGAGGAATATCACTCTGTATACACTATAGAGATCCTAGTCCTTATAGCAGGGACCTGTATATTGAAAGGGTATAATAAATGAGATATTCACTTTGTATTACATATAAGAATCCGAGTCCTTATAGCAGGGACTGTAATAATATGAAGGGTTATAAATGAGGAATATTACTTACTGTATACACTATAGAGAATCCTAGTCCTTATAGCAGGACTGTAATAAATATGAGGGTATAAAAATGAGGAATATTCACTCTGTATACACTAAGAGAATCCTAGTCCTTATAGCAGGGACTTGAATAATATGAAGGAGTATAAATGAGGAATATTCACTCTGTATTACTATAGAGAATCCTAGTCCTATAGAGGGACTGTAAAATAACGAAGGGTATAAATGAGGAATTCACTCTTGTATCACTATAGAGAATCATAGTCTACTATAGCAGGGACTGTAAAAATACGAAGGAGTATAAGAGGAATAGTTCACTCTGTATACACTATAGAGAATCCTAGTCCTATAGCAGGACTGTAATAATATGAAGGGTATAAATGAGGGAATATTCATCTGTATACACTATAGAGGAATCCTAGTCCTTATAGTGGGGACTGTAATAATATGGGTATAAATGAGAATATTCACTCTGTATACACCTATAGAGAATCCTAGTCCTTATAGTGGGGACTGTAATAATATGAAGGGTATAAATGAGAAAGTATTCACTCTGTATACACTATAGAGAATCCTAGTCCTTATAGCAGGGACTGTAATAAATATGAGGGTATAAATGAGGAATATCACTCTGATACACTATAGAGAATCCAGTCCTTAGCGGGGACGTTAATATATGAAGGGTATAAATGAGGAATATTCACTCTGTACTACACTATAGAGAATCCTAGTCCTTATAGCGGGGACTGTAATAATATGAAGGTATAAATGAGGAATATTCACTCTGTATACACTATAGAGAATCCTAGTCCTTATAGCAGGGACTGTAAAAATGAAGGGTATAATGAGAGATATTCACTCTGTATACACTATAGAGGATCCTAGTCCTTATAGCGGGGACTGTAAATAGAAGGGTATAATGAGGAATATTCACTCTGTTACACTATAGAGAATCCTAGTCCTTATGCAGGGACTGTAATAATACGAAGGGTATAAATGAGGAATATTCACTCTGTATTCACTATAGAGAATCCTGGTCCCTTATAGCAGGGACTGTAATAATATGAAGGGTATAAATGAGGAATATATCACTCTGTATACACTCTAGAGATCCTAGTCCTTATAGCGGGGACTGTAATAATATGAAGGGATAATGAGGAATTTTCACTCTGTATACACTTAGATAATCCTAGTCCTTATAGCGGGGACTGTAATAAATATGAAGGGTATAAATGAGATATTCACTCTGATACACTATAGAGAATCCTAGTCCTTATAGCGGGGACTGTAATAATATGAAGGGTATAAATGAGGAATATTCACTCTGTATTCACTATAGAGAATCCCAGTCCTTATAGCAGGAACTGTAATAATATGAAGGGTATAAATGAGGAATATTCCACTCTGTATTCAACTATAGAGGAATCTAGTCCTTATAGCGGGGACTGTAATAATATGAAGGGTTATAAATGATGGATATTCACTCTGGATGAAGAGATATGGTACCAAAAAAACAATTAGACAAAGTAATATCATTAATGCAATACTGTGCTGCACAGATGACTTATGTATAAAAATGTATTTAGAAAAATTGCTGTTGGATTGCGTACAGAGAGTGTGGGTTAATGGAGCTACATCCATGTGGGTTAACAGGGGTGCCCCTACCATGAAGCAAACAAACATTTGCTCGGGTGCGTTCCTGCAGAACAACTTAAATGGCGGCAGTTAAAAAGTCCTCCTTCCTGCAATACAGCACCATTCCACCATTCAGGTTTAGTCAGCCCTCCAGTTCACCAGTCAGTATAAGTCAGCCCACAATACCACCTCCATAAGCCACACCTATGTTCCCCTGAAGCCATGCCCGCGTCACGTGTCGCCCCCCATCTGCCGGTAGGTGGCATTTAAAGTTGTTTCAGTGTCAAAAATCTAGGAACACCCCTGATGGTACTTGCACCATGCCCCAACCATATAGGAGCTGGCTCCATTTGACCTATGAGCAGGTCACCCTGTCCCTGTTGAACAGGCTACACAACAAGAGGCACTGGTCTTGGTTGACTTTATTCTTCTTTAAAATATGAATACAATTGTTGCAGGTTCCCTTTAGCCCATAAACCAGAATGTATTCATCACAAATTCACGACAGTCGCCTTAAAACCAGCTGCAGATCCAATATTGCTGCATTTATGGCCGGTTTCAGATGAAGGTGAACAGTGGAATTTCAAATAAAACAATCCCATTTACGCCATAGCAACCGCAGTAAGGGGCTCAGTGCGGAGATTGCCAAAGTCCTGCGTTCCGGGGATCTCGTTCCGTCTCTCCTGCGTCTTCTCTGTAATCTCTGATCCAGCGACAGGCAGAGACAAATGGGAAGGCGCCATGATCTACATGATATCTAACACCAAACAACAATCTCCTTTAATTTACTTTTATTGATCCCCCTTTCGTATATTGTTTACTACCCTCTTTCTCTTTTTTTTCTAGATTCAGACAGTCAACCTTGATATAATTATTTGCAAGTTTTTTTCCTCCCCATACATTTAAACGCAATCAGTCGTGAAGAAGAATATTAAGCTGAAACAGGCGAGAGTCGTTGTTTCAGCTGATAGAAACCAATACGTCTTTGTGTCCTGACAGGAAACAATTCATTAAACTGAGACAAAACCCCTAAAGCTCTCGTTTGTGAGGTGGGACAGAAAAATGTTTCGTTGATACAATAAATCCTGCCCGGGGCGAAAACATGGAAAATTGTCAATTTCTGTCAACCTGCCCCGGGAACCTGGGACCACGCTCGACCACGGTTAACATCACTTTCCTGGAACCTTTAAGAGCGCACAATTAATATACATTGTATAATGAATTTCCTGTCAAGCAAGTTCCGATGGGTGGTCTGGGGGTCTGGACAACATAAACGCTTGTGGGCTATGGAAAGAGCAGCCAAGGCGTGGGTTAGCTCCATCGGACGAGAAATAAAATGCCAGAAAGAAGAAAATCCCACAAGCGTCCCAGTTGGATAATAAAACGATTAAACAGAGATTAGGACCTCTCATATGAAATCTTCATAGTGAACCAAGTCAAGGTTAAAGGGCAAGTCCACCCTAAAAACAAAGAACTGTCATTTACTTTCCCAACAGATATATTAGCACATTATTACCTGTATTACTAACCAGATATTTTAGGGTAATGATTGGCCCCATTCTGGCAGAGTAAGCGGCTCCTCTTCCATGCAGGCCATGATGGCCATGTCTCAGCAATCACAGTCCGCAGCTGCCGTCCGGCCCCTGCTTGCATCTTACGCAAGCAGGGTTCCGGATCGATGACGACACAGGAGAGAGGTCTGTAAGTAGCGATTTGAGAATATGTTTAAAGAAAATAAGTAGGCGTCGTATACACTTGCTGTACTGAAAGGTTTTCTTTGCCATAAACTAGGGAGAATGTGTTGCCGCCTTCTACAAAGAAACAATCAACCATTATATCTACCAGAGCACCCATCACAAAAAACTGGTCACTTGTCACTTACCTGCCGACAATTCCAACTGTATATTCAGGCAGATTATTAGATATATTAGTCACCAGATATATAAGGAAAATTATTGTCCCATTTGGCGGGTAAGGTCCCCGCACTTCATACGTCAATCAGGCTGTGTCTGCTCATTTCTCTGCGCTCTCAGATCATAGTAGCTCGAAGCAGGGCAGCAACATCTGTCAGAATGGGATAGAACAGGGACAATCCTTATCATAAACCGGACACTATACTGAAAAAATGACTGCCTCATCTGAATCTATAATTGAATACATGTAAGTACACTTACTCTTATTGGCGTGTGTTGCTGCATGCCATAAAATCCAGCACACTTTTTATTTAGGAGCAGTATCCCCCCTCCCTTTTAACCACCCCATTCACACCGACCTGACTTT
>JAACNH010008890.1:0-12110 GCA_019447015.1 Hymenochirus boettgeri
TAGTATGTAATCATTCATGCCAAGTCACTGTATGGCTGTAGTATGTAATCATTCATGCCAAGTCACTGTATGGCTGTAGTATGTAATCATTCATGCCAAGTCACTGTATGCTGTAAGTATGTATTCCTTCAGCCAAGTCACTGTTGGCGTAGTATTCCTTCATTCCAGCCAAGTCACTGTATGGCCTTGTGATTCGTTCATTCACACCCAGTCACTGTATGGCTGTAGTATGTCATTCATTCACGCCAAGTCACTGTATGGGTGTAGTATGTATTCATTCATGCAAAGTCACTGTATGGCTGTAGTATGTATTCATTCATACCAAGTCACTGTATGGCTTGAATAATTCTTACTAACCAAGTCACTGTATGGCTGTAATATTCATTCCTACATAAGTCCACTGTATGGCTGTAAAATATTCCTTCATGCCAAGTCACTGTATGGCTGTAATATTCATTCATGCCAGTCCACTGTATGGCTGTAATATTCATTCATGCCAAGTCACTGTATGGCTGTAAAATTCATTCCTACCAAGTCACTGTATGGCTGTTATATTCATTCATACCATAGTCACTGTATGGCTGTAATATTCATTCATGCCAAGTCACTGTCTGGCTGTAACTATTCATCATGCAAGTCACTGTTGGCTGTAGTATTCGTTCATTCACGCCAAGCACGTGTAATGGCTGTAGTATGTATTCATTCACGCCAAGTCACTGTAGGCTGTAGTATGTATTCATTCACCCCAAGTCACTGTATGGCTGTAGTCTGTATTCATTCACGCCAGGTCACTGTAATGGCTGTAGACTGTATTCATTCACGCAAGTCACTGTATGGCTGTAGTATGTCTTCATTCACGCCCAAGTCACTGTATGGCTGTAGTTAGTATTCATTCACGCCAAGTCACTGTATGGCTGTAGTATGTATTCATTCACGCCAAGTCACTGTAGGCTGTAGTATGTATTCATTCACCCAAGTCACTGTATGGCTGTAGTATGCATTCATTCACGCAAGTCACTGTATGGCTGTAGTATGCAATCATTCACGCCAATTCACTGTATGGCTGTAGTATGCAATCATTCACACCAAGTCCACTGTATGGCTGTAGTATGCAATCATTCACGCCAAGTCACACTGTATGGCTGTGTATGCAATCATTCCGCCAGTCACTGTATGGCTGTAGTATGCAAATCATTCATGCCAAGTCACTGTAGGGCTGTAGTATGTAATCATTCATGCCAAGTCACTGTATGGCTGTGTATGTAATCATTCCTGCCAGTCACTGTAGCTGGTAGTATGTAAATCATTCATGCCAAGTCACTGTATGGCTGTAGTTATGTAATCATTCATGCCAATCACTGTATGGCTGTAGTATGTATCATTCTGCCAAGTCACTGTATGGCTGTCGTATGTAATCATCATCCAAGTCCCTGTATGCTGTGTATTTTTCATTCATGCCAATCATCTTGTATGGCTGTAGTATGTAATCATTCATGCCATGTCACTGTATGGCTGTAGTATGTAATCATTCATGCCAATTCACTGTATGACTGTAGTATTCAGTTAGATCACTGGACTTGAAGACGTTTTGCTAGTCCTCTGATTGGCTTTCTCAATTTAGAATGATTTGTACAACACCCATCAAGCAAGGGAGAACATCCAAACTCCATGCAGATCTTGTATGCACACACAAGGACCTGCAATGCTTTCATCAGTCGCTTATCACTTAGCCATCTGTGTCTACTGACTGCTTTTTTGTATGTGGGAGGAAACCTAGTAACCCGGAGTAAACCCACGGCGTTAAACACAGGGAGAATGTACAAACTTCATTTGCAGTTGGTGTCCGAGGACGGAATCAACTCGGACCCAGTGCTGCAAGGAGCGAGTCATACCATTCAGGCCACTGTGCTGCCCAGTAATTATTATCATAAAAAAAAATAATACGATGGTAAAGTTACATCACTACTGGCTATTTACATAACGGGGCGGAGCTATGATCATCACTGCCCCAGTTTGTATTGATAGAAGCACATAGCCTAGGTGCAATGACAATGAATAATATAGTAAGGAGGAGTGGATTAAAGTTAGGTCCTGTCCGAGAGATGAAGATGGGGCACTTGTGGAGGAGCCAATACACAGCCCCAGTGGGTTTTCTATAGACGTAACTTTGAGTTAGTGAAGAGCCCCCCCAGTAACAACATGTTCACTATACTTACAGTTAACAAGTAACAAGTGCCCCTGTCCCCCTACCTTCAGCAGCTCACTCTGTGCCATTGCCCATGTCCCCCTACCTGCAGCAGCTCACTCTGTTGCCATTGCCCCTGTCCTCCTACTCAGCAGCTCAAATCTGATGCCATTGCCACAGTCCCCCCTACCGCAGCAGCTCACTCTGTGCCATTGCCCCTGTCCCCTGTCCCCCTACCTGCAGCAGCCACTCTGTGCCATTGCCCCCTGTCCCCGAACTACCTGCCGAGCTCACTCTCTCCATTGCCCCTGTCCCCCCCTACCTGCAGTATGCTCACTCTGTGCCATTGCCCCGTCCCCCTACCTGCAGCAGCTCACCTCTCATCCTCATTGCCTCTGTCCCCCTACCTGCAGCAGCTCACTCTGTGCCATTGCCCCTGTCCCCCTACCTGCAGCACTCACTCTGTGCCATTGCCCCTGTCCCCCTACCTGCAGCAGTCTCCTCCTCTCCTCCATTGTCCCTGTCCCCCTACCTGCAGCAGCCTCACTCTGTGCCATGCCCCTGTCCCCCTACCTGCAGCAGCTCACTCTGTGCCATTGCCCGTCCCCTAACCTGCAGCAGCTCACTCTGTGCCATGCCCCTGTCCCCCCTACCTGCGCAGCTCACTCTGGTGCCATTGCCCCTGTCCCCTACACTGCAGCAGCTCACTCTCTCCCATTGCCCCTGTCCCCCTACCTGCAGCAGCTCACTCTCTCCCATCCGCCCCTGTCCCCCTACCCGCCAGCAGCGCAGCTCACTCTCTCCCATCCCCCTCGCCCCTGTCCCCCTACCTGCAGCAGCTCACTCTCATCTCCCATCGCCCCCCTTCCCCTACCCCCTACCAAATGCAGCAGCTCACTCTCTCCCATTGCCCCTGTCCCCCTACCTGCAGCAGCTCACTCTCTCCCATTGCCCCTGTCCCCCTACCTGCAGCTCACTCTCGCTCAACTCCCAGCATCCCCCATTGCCCCTGTCCCCCTCCTGCATTCTCCTCACTCTCTCCCATTGCCCCTTCCCCCACCTGCAGCAGCTCCTCCTCCCATTGCCCCTGTCCCCCTACCTGCACGCTCACTCTCTCCATTGCCCCTGTCCCCCTACCTGCAGCAGCTCACTCTCTCCCATTGCTGACATGCAAAGGAAGCACGAGTTTTTCACACAAAAACACAAAATGTTTCAGGGAGACCTGCTTGCACAATACTGGGGGTTTGTAATGTAAGGGGAAGTTTGGAATGATAATGACGTGTGTATGTACTATTGTTTTAATCCTATTTCCATTCATGTTCATTTAGTACCTTTAGAATTAATCAGATGATGAATACAGAAGAACATCTAATCTTAAGGCTGTGTGCCACCGGCCAATTATTTGTCCCGATCAAGTGTTCACTGCAAATCAGTGCGTTTGGCCGGGACAAACGACTGTCAGTCACTGCAATAGTGGGTGCGGCCGACGTGCACGACTGATCTTGCGGTCCCATAGGGAACCGCAGATTCAGCCGTGTATTAACCGATCGTCCAATTCACGGCCGCCCCCACACCAGCAGATTATTATTCCGACCACCAACCAATATGAAATATCTGCTGGTGTGTACCCAGCCTTAGGCTAAAAATACCCATCTATTTCAACCTTTGTACTGTACCTATGATGTCTGCCTAACAAAAAAAAATGAGATAAAAGCCTGAATGGAAAAACATCTTCTCGACTCCGCCAAACGACATTAAGAAGGATCCCCATATCAAAAGGACTTTATTAATTTATTGTATGGCTTGATAATGTATTTTATCTAAAGTGCTCATATCTCCATGCACGCTCCTCTAACCGTGAAAACACCGCCATTTTCTGTTATCTGTCTTCGTAGTCACGCTCCTCTGCTAGCCGTCGTGATAGCACTTACTTGTATCTGTCCTTACAGTCAAGCTACCTCTATTCCCCAATGAATGTTGTTGTCCTTCTCTAAACCTTCTCCTTCAGTCCAACCAACTGCACTGCATATTCCTCAATGAGGCTTAACTGTGCTTTCCCCCCTTGAGAAAGCCTATGTATGTTATAAGGTCAGTATCTTGCTATCTCTGGCTGATTCCAACAGAGATTAACATAGAAATCCATGCGAGTTTGGCCGTTTACTGGACAGGCACCAACCCTACCACATTTGGGTGGCGGAAGGGATATTCCCTGCCCACCCATTCCCTGAGTGGTTTGGGGATATTCTTTGCTGTAATATTTTGTAGTTTATTGCCAATAACATAGAATATGAACATTATTTTATTATCATTGGCTGCAGTTTTTTCTTTACAGTAAACTTCAGGAAGTCTTCTAAAACTGTATATCATTCATTTGTATAAATACCTACAGGGAGATCCAATCAAGTTCTTATCGTTAGAGTGGATTGGTTGGGGGAAATTAGCACCATTACCCACCATAAAAGCTGCTTACCCTACCGATCGCTCCTCAGCCACATGTCTGACAGGTCCCGACGGGAGGAGCAAGCGGTCGGGTAAGTACCCAATACCTTTCCTTTGTTCCTGGCTCCTGCAGGTCTTATTGGAGGACAAGGAGGTAAGACACAGCTCCTTTCCTCCCGTTCTCAAAAAAACTAAATGGCCAAAGTTTATGTGTTAAGGTTTTAAGTGACAACCGCTATATCTGGGCATTTTCTTTCAGAGGAAATTTGTATCATTTATAATTGTAAACACTGGCGTAGGTACCAGGGTCGCAATGGTCGCAAGCACGGTCGGCAACACTGAATTACAAAAAAATCCGATTTGTAATTACGAGCCTGCCCACACACAGGGACAGAGTGTGCACCGCTCCCTAACAAATCAAGGAACCAAACGGAAATGACAGGTCAGGTCAGGTGCAGTGTAGGAACTGGGGAGGGGAGGGTTGTGAACGCACACACAGTGCTAACCGCTGCAACTATGTGATGTCACCTAGACCCTAAATTCACTGGGTTCTGCAGTGGTGAGTACCACCTGCTGCTACTACCCGGTTTCACACACACTAGGGTCTTTGTGCCAGCCCTGCTTTATTTTCTTTGTCCAGCTGCCACCAACCGTGATTATCATTTGTTCAATGTCAATTTGCCAACCCAGCCAATTTGACATACAGACATTGTAAAATGGTTGGAAATTGGCAGTTGTAATTGGTGGCATTTTCTGTTCATCAAGTGCCATTTTATCACTGCCAATTTGCCACTATTTTAACCAAGTCTTTGTCTGTATGCCAAGTTTTAAGTTTGAAAGCATTTTACAAGTGGTCTGTGCCAACCATTTACCATTGTCTGTTTTCCAACCAATTAATCAGTTGTCTGTGTGCCAAGTTTCAAGTGTGAAAGCATTTTACCAAGTCTGTGTGCCAAACCATTTACCAAAATGAGTGGCCCAGCATTTTACCAGTGTCTGTGATTTACCCATATCTGTTTTCCAACCATTTTACCAGTCTGTGTGCCAACTATTTAACCGGTAGTCCCGCGTACTTTAATCATTCACTGTGTGCCAAACATTTTTACCATTGCCTATGAGCAAGCATTTTACCAGTTACTGCTTGCTGAGCATTTTATCAATGTCTGTTGTGCCTAGTATTTAACCAGTCTGTGTGCCAATTATTTTTACCAGTGGTCCATGTACTAAGCATTTTTACCATTCTGTGGCCAAGCATTTGACAGTGTCCACGAACTAAGCATTTGGCAGTGTTTTTTTTTCTCGCATTGTCCAGTGTGTCATGTGACAAGTATTTTACCAGTCTGTGTGCCGAGCATTTACCATTTGATTTGTTTTTTGCGGCGGGGCGGGGGGCCCATCACCAAATTCTGCACCAGGTCCCATAGGTCTGTAGCTATGTCACTGATTGTACTAAAATGACTTGGGTTCAAATGATAATTGCAAGACTGAGATACTGTGTGGCTGCGTCTCTACCCAGGGTGTAATCTACCAGGGAAGCAGGGGAGCAACAGCAGGGGCTGTTGGAGCCAAGAGGCCCCCATCTTTAAAATTTTTTCTTCCTATGACAAGAAAACCACTGTAGATGAAGCACAATAGGGGCCCATCATAGTTTTGCTGGGGGGATCAGTGATTCCTAAAAATCTTGAATGTTTTCATTGTCAATACTGATGGTTGTTGAATAAACTGATCATTTGATAAGCCAGGGGCAATTATCGACACTAACACGGAGATGCACTGAGAGATGCAAATAGCCATCACTAATCGCTACACTTTTAATGCCAACCACTAGCAATAGCCATTCTCTGCATCTAAGTATTACTTGCAGTCTTGCGTGATGGTTCACATTTGCACATAGTGATGCAAACCCGCCAAAACAAATGATATTAACTGATACATTGGTTATCGCCACTGAAACTCCACAACAGGGGCATTGGACTTCTCTTGTGAATCGTCCTGATAGAAATATGAGTGAGCCCTGTCTGACCTCCATGTTGCTGAACATTTAAGGGATGTGAAAGTAACCTATGCAGTTGTCTTATACAGGTTCCTGGCATGGATAACCATGTCCTGTGAAGGGGATCTCCACCCCCAAATTACATTTTTGCTTTATTGTAGGGACCCCCCCACCCCAAAACGTTTTTTAACTTTAAAAAGGGTCAAAATGACTTGGGGCTCATTTCAGGGGCGTACCTGAAGGCCCCCCCCCCCCCCCCGTTGAGTTTGGGGGCCGGGCCCCTGACTCCCTCCCAGACTGCAAGATCTGTGCGGCGACGCGCAGGTTTTTAATCAGTTGATCGCACATATGAATGAAACATACGCGCAATCAGCTATTTGAAACTGGACCCGAACTTCCGGTATTTTAAACAGCTGTTTCATTCATACGCGCGATCAAATGATTAAAACCTGCATGTCGCCGCACAGATTAGGGGCTTGTGGCGGGCCCTACTGCCCATCCCCCCCCCCCCCAGCGACCGTGTCGACCGAAATGCACTGCATGCGTTTTGTCAGTTTTTAGCTTGTCTGTTTTTTCACAATATGTTTTCTTTATATTCATAAGAAATGCATGCAGAGAATGGACAGAAATGCAGCAAGGCAATGCATTTTCTAAAAGGACTGGAACGCAATAGTGTGAACGGTACTATTGTATTCTATGTGTCCCGTGTTTTTTAAAAAAACAGACCTACTGTGAATGAGCCCTTACCCACCTTATCCCCTTGGTTTTTTGCCTCTATTGCTCTTCTGTTCCCAAAGTAGCAATAGGGGCCGGACCAGCGACCTCGTCTGTGAAAGCTGAGAGTCAGCCAATCACAGATGGCAACTGCCGGCTATTGAGATAGCCGAGGGAACGAGGTCCTGTAAGCCTATTTCTGGCCAACACTGGGGCAAATGTTAGTTTTGGGAATGGACATGCCCTTTAAAGATGAGAAAGCTCTAGCCTAGGGAATAACTGTGTGTCTGAAAGTAAGGCAATGGAACTAATTTGAAAGTTTTCCATTAATCACAATAAATTGGTTAGAGGTGTGTGGTGGGACTTGGATGAGAGAAAGTACCAAATGCAATAATGAAGTAACGTCTGGTTCTATCCACAGTCCACAAATGATTGTAGTTGATTGAGTAGAAAGTTCTCTAAGGACTGAGTGGTCAGTGTCTGCCTGAAGTTTAAACACGGTTGTAAACATGACTAAAGGTACAAATTTCCCTATATTTAATACTGAATATGCCCTGTAGGGAGAGCCCCCCCTAACATATAAACAACAATACTCACCTTACCACACTACTTGTAGGCAAAGATATCCAATCCTTGTGTCACGTACACCATAAATGGCTCTGTGCTAAGTAAATCTCTAATTAAAAAAGATTTGGGGGTGCTGGTAGATATCGGGCTTAAAGGTTCGTACATACGTGCGATCGTGGTTGCCGACCTCGATGTTTTGGGACGATAACTTGGCCCGTGTATGGGCACTTTATCTGCACCCGCATCACAACGTGTGTACGACCTTAACTGTAGCAACAATGGCAGATAGGCCATGGCTGTTTTCATTGTCTTGCCTGCAGCCGACTGGGACAGACTGTAACACACTAGCTTTGGTCTGCTTGCGCTGACACATGCGATTCACAAAACTATTTGTGATTGCATGCGTTACCAAAAACGGTTTAGCAGAGCATGCAATGGGCGACCCACATTGTGTTAACCTTGGCATGCCTTTCTCACATGCTAACAGATTGCAAAACGCATGATCATAAGTGCATGAGAAACAGGCTAGTGTGGCCAAGACCTTTGTAAAAAAAAACAACATCTGCAGGGGGAGGAAATATGAACCTGACCTTAGCACAGCCCTGTGCAATGTATTTCTCAATATCACAACTTTAATAGTTACACTTATAGAAATAACATGTACAGAGCTGCAGGGGGAGGATAATGAATTGACCCCTGATCCCAGCACAGCTCTGTGCAATGTATTTTCTCATATCAAACTTAATAAGTTACACTTATAGAATATAATTATACAGAGCTGCAGGGGAGGATAATGAAGTGACCCTGACCTTAGCACAGCTCTGTGTAATGTATTTCTCAATATCACAACTTTAATAGTTACACTTTATAGAAATAACATAGTACAGGCTGCAGGAAGGATGATAATAATGTGAACCTGAACTTAGCTCAGCTCTGTCAGTGTATTTCGAGTACCTTATAAAAGGGAAAGTTGCACATAAAACAGAACAGGGCAGCCACCAATCATTGTGACATGCAATTTTCTTTTTACCCATAACCCTCTGCGAAGCAAGAGCTCGTAATGTGCACCAGAAATGCACAGTGCTTCTTTTGTGCTGCCCACACTCCTCTATAGTTTTAGTTAAATCCGAAACAGTTGGGAATGTCGTTGAATCACGAGGTATGCTGTTAGTGCTTGGAGTTGATCCTGATTTGTTGGCTTCTGTTATCCACCTGCTTTTGAGAATTTTTTGTTGCCTGAATTAAATTAGTAACAGGGACCCCTTTGGGCTAACTTGGGCTCTTTTGATAATCAATATATAGTGAATATATTTTGTGTGATGTTTCCTCTTTTTGGTTACAAACAATAATGATTTAAACGTCCCCATGGAGTTCTATCCATATGCATGTCTAATGTATATGAATGTATATAGTATTCTATACTGTCATTGAACATTCTATCTTATGAATCCTGGTTCTTTTCTGTCCCTGGGTAATGCTTAGCGCAGTATTTGGAGACAGAAGCTAAATTTAATGGATTATTTATGAGATTTTGGGAGTTCAGTTTTCGGAAATATAAGCAGAATGTAACCATTGTCATTGTGTGTGTGGCTCATCACTGTCACCCCTTTTATGATTACTAGAGTAATACATGGTTTGTGTCCTTTGTACATGTTTTGTGCACAGTGGCGTAACTAGGAATCGCTGCCCCCCGCAGCAAAACTATGATGGTTGTTGTACTTTTTGTACATGGTTTTTGTGTACTTTGTATGTTCCAGGGCTTTTTTGTGGTGACAGTCTGACGCTTGAGGGGACACTAAAGGTGGTGTACACACGTAACAATCTGTCAAAGATGAAGAGAGAATCTGCAAGATGGGAGTACTCACAGTCATGATCGTTCTCCCTATTAAAGTATATGTAAAGTAAATGAGAATGTTTGTGGCTGACCTACTCCCTACTAATGCGGCCGACTCCCTATAGTCAGGTGGTGGCCAACCGCGGACAAGGGAAATTTTTCAGTCCGAACAACCGTTTTCTGTATGCAGAGGATGAACGGTCATCTGGCATTGGAGAAACTCTCCTTTTGGCCGTACACACTTAATGGTGTGTGTGTGTGCAGGGATGTATAGGGGGTCCAGGTCTGCATGGGGGGCCCATAGATCTGTAGCTATCCACTGCCGAATACCTAAAAGTTAAACTGCTACTGGCCGTGCCCCGCAACATATAACTGTCCGTGGGTAACTACATTTCGTGGCAGATAGATAAGGCCCTTGTCTAGTGTTTGTTAAAGTCTATATCCCAGGGAGGTAGAAATCTTATCTTCCTGCCTGATGACTGCATGTACAAGTACGAGCTGTCAAAGTACGTGTTCTTATAGACACTGACTGTTCACTGCTTTGCTTCAGTGCGTCTGCGTGACTCTCCGCTCCCTAAGGTATTAATCGGAGAGGGTAAGACAGAGATCGCACTGCAGTGGTGAAGCAGTACAGCTCAATAATCACCAAGTTCCCATGTCAACAACATCATACAAGATGGTGGCTTCCCATGCTGACAAATGAGTTCTTTACTACCCCCATGTAAAGATGAATAATAGTGTAAATATTAGGCTGATTGCCCAGGACTAATTAATTGTATATTAAACAAAAGAATCGCATTCATAAATGACAACAAAACTTTTGCCAAGCAGAAGTTTTTTATTTTATATGCAGCATTTCACTTAAAATAGCATCTGTATTTATTGGCCAACTATAAGCCCCATTTCCAGTGTTGTTTGCCAATTAACAGCTTTTAAGTGTTGTAACATATACATCTGTCAGCAATATTTAAATCCCCTGGTCTAATGGTTGAAACAAGGGTATTGAAGATGCTTCCATTATACCATAAATCGTCTGATAAATAATGCAGGATGCATGCAGTTCTCCCCACAGCTACCTCTCCAGGGGGACCTGTAAAACCAATTGTCCAGTAGCAAGACTTCTTCACTTTCAAACAATTAGTTGCCTCTCCTGTTTGCCTAAGGGACATTTCAGCAATTATCCATCATTAAAAGTCTGCTTTTTTCAGTGTCCGGAAGAAGAGATCTTATAAACCATTCAGACCACAGAAGCAACTATTCCATTCATTCTGCATTGCATGCAGACGTGATGAATGTTTTCGGAGCTTTGCTATGATTAGCATCTTGGTTTAAGGAATACATGCCTTGTGTATCTTTTATTTATAAGGTGCTGCTTGGGTACTATGTACATTATAAAAAAAAAAAATGTCCTGTATTAAAAATAAATTAGAAATCCACGTTTAGTCCATTGTTTTTCTAAAATTATTGTTATATTATATACTTGCATTATATCATGTAGTAATGTACATCATTTATTTCAGTGGCTTATGGTAGGCTATGGCTGCTGTTTTAGTTGCTTGAAATGATGGTTCTGCACCATTTTCAAGAGCTTAAGACTAAGTGAGCATCTAAGTTATACAAATGGGCTGCCAGTAAGTGAATCATTAGTATTCCCCTTGGGGTACATTGAAGAACTGCAAAGCTATATTAAAATCTATAAATTAAAACTAATGGTAAGAATGTAAGATTTACATTGGGTAACAGTTCAGCAGCCCATATCTTCTTTGGTGATACCTCCTTAATTGATGGCCCTTAACCAATGAGATTTGCCAGCTAAGGGAGGATATCACCGATGCGGAGAATGTAAAGCTGATAACTTGGATGATCATCCAGATGTAAGATATTGCTCTTAGTCTGCCTGTCTGGGTACAGGGGTATAACCGTTTACTTACCCCCTTAAGTGTTTTTTAAAGCATGGAGAGAACTAAAGATCTAATATTTTAACCCAATTAACACATGCAACCTGTCCTGCCAGGTCAAAAATATCGAAGATCAAACGTCTCCGTTTAGGACTGAACAATGTTGCCAAATTTACCAGACATTTGTGCAATTTGGTTAACTTTCGACTGACATCAGCCTAATATTTTGGGCCAATTACTTTAATTTCAGTTTTTATGGTCGATCTGGGCAAAATATCAGACTTGTGTGTACATGGCCGGTTCACCAACCTGATAAGGGGGAAAAACATTGTTACTGATCTTTGGTTCTTAAAGGCAACTGTATGGTTGTTACTCTCCACCCCTTGTGGTCCAGGGCCTAACCAAGGAAGACACATTCTGCATGAAGCCTTTCCCCCCATTCTAATACCGAGATTGATCTCTCGGCGGAGGGAAGGGGGG
>JAACNH010008891.1:0-12110 GCA_019447015.1 Hymenochirus boettgeri
GATACTGTGTATCCTTATTCTGAGATACTGTGTTTCCTTATTCTGAGCTACTGTGTACACTTAAATACTGTGTATCCTTAGAGAATTCCAGATGCACGGTTCGGCCCCACATTGTCTGAGAAAGGAGATCTGGTTCCATGCTTGACTAATCGTAAAATATAACATAGGACTGGTCCAGGTTGGAATGGAATGTTTATTGGTCCTAAGAACTAATAGGAATAGTTAACCCATTCTTACCAAGGCACTCTACACATTTCCTGACAATGTGTGACATGTTTAGCATTAAACTGATTGCAGCCCTTGTATTTATTTATTTGTGCTATTCTTGTTTGAGGTGACATTATCTACCCATGTCTGAAGCCCCACCACTAGGATATCTGCCACCTATAATGGAAAGAAGGACCTGGTCTGGCAAATAAAAAGGTTCCAATGTAAATAATAGCCACACAATTACCTAAGACTCCCAAACTGGAATTATGAGAGGCTTGGTACCAGAAGAACTGAAAGGTAAAAATCGTCTGTTTTAGTACTAAAAAGGACCTTGCAAAGTGGCATATATGAATATTTCAGAAAATTAAACTTGAATTTGGTATTATATAGTCTCACACAATGAATCTAAAACCATATAAATGTATAACATGCAACATTTTCATTACAACAATTGTATTCTGCCCTAATCCTTTCCTCTTATAACAAGCTGTCATGTGTGTAATTCTTTTGGTCCCTTGGTCTTCTGAAAACATAATGGCTTTGCAACACTGAACCATCCACTGCCATTCCTTCTCTTCCAGACTGCCACACCCCATCCAATAGAGACAAATTTCACTGTCTTATAATTGAAATGCTCCATTTAATCTGTATTGGAGCGAAAGAGATAAGATGTGGTTTCAGTATGCCTTAGTAGGATGCCTCAGGTATACATTAGTGTTCTGCCCCAAACACTTTTAACCGTTGTTTGGTTAAAGAGTAGTAGTATAAGGTACCTGACGAACTCATGCAATCACATAGGGTTTGCCAAACAATGTGTTATTGTGAATTCCACACATTCACACTTAAAAAAGACCAAGATAGTCCGAACATGTTGTGTGGAGTTCAAATAAACACATTTGTCCTATGGTCTGAGCAATTAGAGCAGTAAAGCTAAAATAAGCATCTGAACAGCCATTCCAGCCAACAATCCATGTGACGGGCATCCTTCCCATTAGATCCGTGTGTACTAGGCTTAAGAATACACAGCTATATTATTATTTTATTGTGGATTTCTATAGCACCAACAATCTTCCATTGCACTTTACAATTACATTAATGTATAAATTCACTCAGGCCCTTCCCCAAAGAGCTACAATACATTACAAACTTAGCTATTCCGTACAACATATCAGTAGTCTTTATGGTTGTGGGGCCAAACGGAGTGCCTGGGGAAAAACCCCACAAAGCACGGGGAGAACATACAAAATCCTTGCAGATGTGTCCAACTGTGGATTCGAACTTGACTTCAGTACTGCAAGGCATCAGTGCCATCCACTGAGCACCTGTGCTGCCCACAGTGTGTAAGGCTGGGTTAACCTGGACGTGGCGGAACAGCCAGCCAGGACAAATCACGGTCAGTCACAGCAAAAGCAGCCGCTGACAGGAACTATTGCATGGGTGTACCCAACCTTAAAGTGCCCATACACGGACGATATTACGACAATCTGACATAACATTGATATATGTTTCCGATTTATTATGCCGACATTAGACCGTAATGATTAAATGATCTTGTATTTCTAAAGTTTCGATTAAATATAAAGTAATGTGACCTCACATAAAACAAAATGTTGAACAATATATATATACATCTAGGTACAAATAACATTGACATTTATCAAAGCATTTCAGTTTACAATCACATTACGATTCAATAATTTAAAAAAGTCATGCATTATGTGTTCAACATATAGCTACCACACTTGGCAAATTGCTTGTCTTAAACACCAGTGGTGAAGTACCGCCCCGCCACCCCTACAACAAGCAGGGGGCCCGGACAGTAAGAAGGCCCACCAAACCTCCGCTATCAGCTGTTTTTAAACTGATTGCACGTATGAAGGAAACATACACATGATCAGCAGTTTAAAAGACCGGAACCAAATTGGAAGTCAGGTACGATCTTTTAAACAGCTGATTGCAAGTATGTTCCTTCATATGCGCACTGCGACTGTGGAGCCATCCTCCAATCTCACTGGGGAGCCCGGGCCCCTGCAGTTACACCCGTGGTACACATGTACCCATCTGTCAAAGATGACAGAATCTGCAAGATTCTGTTATCATCTTGGACAGATGGAAGTAACACACAGTCACAATTCGTATCCCTATATAAAGTATAGGGAGAATGTTCGTTTTGCCTAATCCCCAATTTCGTTGCCGTCCCTATACTTTATATAGGGGTACGATTATAAGGGAGTATGGGGGCTGACCACAAACGAGTGAAATTTTCCTTGTAATGATTGGTTCCGACACGGACGTTCCGCCCGTACACATTTACCAATAAAGTTGGTAGCAAAGGGATTGGCTTTATCGGGAATGTGTGTACCCAGCTTAATTGGATGGCTATTATTTCACGTGTGGTCCACCAATATTAATAGAGATTACATATGTCTCCTTTTTTTTAGAAAGTGTGAGATAATGTTTGTTCTTCCCCGAATGATAAGATAGGTGTTAACTCTGATTGCATTGTGTACCTATTATTATCTAAAAGAATTACAGCTTACATTGCCTTTGAATGGGCTGATTGATCTGATGAAACTTTGGCACTGGCAGTAAATGGCAACATCAGTTCAAGAAAAAGTGATTGTAAATGAGAATTCCAGTATATGTTTTTAACATAAATCTTTTCACTTATAGCTTGAAGTAAAATTTCCCTGAGGGGCTTATAGGCAATGTTCACACTACACAACGTAAAATGCATGGATGATAAACTGCATTGTGTAAAAACCTTTTTGCAATGCTTTTTATGTTAGTGCATGTGCGTCTGTTGCGTTTTTATGCAGTGAATTTTGGGGTAAATGCAGTGGCGTGTTTAGGGGGATTACCCCTGGAATCCCCCCTTTCTGCCTGCTCAGTGCAGTCTGCTGTTCTACTGATTCCTAGTGTCATTAGATTGTTACGTAGACTGTTAAAATAGGGTGGTATATTTATAAAACCGTGGTACGCTTTTAGCCTTTATATAATATGGCCCCCTATCAGCCGCAAAACTCCTGGTGGCATGGGCCCCCCACAAAGTAAAGGCCGGGCCCTGACACTCCCCAGCTCACACAATCAGCTCTTTTTAAACAGCAGATCATGAGTAAACAGTGAAGATACCTATCAGTGCTCCGGTACCGAGAACGCACAACGGGCTGTTTAAACAGCTGATCATAGGACCCTCTAATTCCCCCGTTTACCCACCATAATAACGCCACGTCCCTATTGTTTAATTGGGTTGTTCTGAAAAGTATGTGTTTTGTGGTTTCAGAGTACGCAAAAGAATAACTCATTGGGTTAGCTAATAATGAGCCAGATGGGGAGTTGTATGTTTGTCCCTAGAGGTTCCACACGACAAACAGACGTTCGCTTTGACTTCAGTGCTGAACATGAGCAGAAAGAAGATGAAGATGAAGGTAAATTCATATTTGCTTCTAACAGACATTTAGTTTTTATATAGAATTTAAAAAAGTTTAAAGAAGTGGCAAAACCACAGTGATTAATACATCATTGTATTCACACAGAAAATCACAGTTAAAAAATGCCTAAATGCCAGAACCCGCTACCCTATGAGGATAATTAGAATAAAGAAATGAACAAAACTATCAGGGCTATTCAATAAAAGTCTTATTGTTAAAAATGGTGCTAATTTTGCCCCAACCAATCAGATGTAGCTTTTCAAATGTTAAATAAGATCTGATTGGTTGGGGCAAAATTAGCACCACTTTAAACGATAAGAACTTTATGATCTCCCTGTATATTTCTTCAGCTCGGGTTTGTTGCTATACCTAAATATTCAGTCAGGCTACAGAGAAATGCTCATCTTAAAGGCTAACTCCACTGCCTAAATTAAAGCTTCATACACACACGTGCAATCGCGGATGCCGACCTGCGATACAAAAATGTGCATGATGAGCGTTTCAGAGGATAATCATGTCGTGTATGAGCACTTTGTTGGCTTGAAATGGCCGTTCGGTTGGATCACGGCCCAACCGGCCAAGTGGAACTTCAAAAGACCAGCATTTCACGCGACAAAGTGCCCATCAACAGCATGATTATCGTCCAAATGGCCATGCATACGCATTGTGCGTCACAGGTCAGAACCCGCGATCGCACGTGTGTATGAGCTTAAGTTTGGCCATTTCAGTTTAACTGAAGGATGGGGTAAAGGAGCTATCTCTTACCTCTTGTTCTTCAATTAAAAACCAGCAGGATTAACAGATTCTGTCTGTCACCTAGATTGGTACCATGTGTACCCACCTTTACTGTCCCTTTGGCTCTGTTTTAAAACTAAGTTTAGGCAGTGAAGATTCCCCTTTAAGTTCAGTGTGCCCTCTCACGATCTTGGCTTACCCTGCACTGGGTATGAGTTGCATATTCCATTGTATTTATTGAGGAATGTCTCTAGCTAAAAGACAGAGAAGGGCACACATAACATTAAGAAGACTGTGTGCCTCTTTCTATTAATTCCAACAGCTAGACTTAGATTATTATATAACTGAGTCATTATTCAGGTATAATTGTGCTTTCCAATGGTTGTTGCTGATGGCAATATACGTCATTAGGTATCATGGGAAAATGTTGTAAAGTATTTGTTCTTGTACAATCTTTCTCTGAACTCGTAGGTGATAAGATGTTCCAGAACTTGATTATCAGCATATTAACAGCATAAAGATAGCTGCAAATAGTTTGGGGCATTAAATTGCAACATTGTCCACAGTAGTAGCATATAAGCGTTTTATCAGGGTTTATTAGTCTTCCACATGTACATAAAATACGTTTACTCCTAGAATCTATAGCTAAATCAACTACATTCACTGCTGTAGTAAAGCCCTTTCAAACAAAAGATACTGTGTTATTAGAAGACACGAATTCTAAAGCACATTCTGTTATCTGGAAGGCTACCGACTGCATTACATGCGCGTCCTGTCCCCGAAATCACAACGTATGCAATCACCATTTTGGTTGCAAACAGATGCATTGAGATTTAGGACTATTGGGAAATGCAAAGTGCGCACATAAAAAACAAATTGCATGTAAAATTGCGATGGTTTCTTTGTGCATGGCAGTGCGGGCTCAGCCATACAAACACTGCAAAGAACAGGCTTCAGGTCTGAGAGTAACATATTGTCACGAAATGCAGTACCTTACAATCTAGTTATAACAAACAGTTCTTTTGCACTCCATCCAAGTTGGGTGGTTACTCCTCGTGTCCAACCTTGGTGGATCATGATACAGACGAAAGGCAAATCGAGGGTCGCACTCCAAAGAAATTCAACAACTTTTATTGGTGACACAAAACATCTCAGAACGTTTTGGGGGAATAACGTGCCAATTCCTCAGGTGATGTTCAAGCAACAGTGTTTCAATAGTGGAAAAAGCCTCCCAATCAAAAGGCCATTGGGGCGTGGTACTCATGTTCCAAAAAACATGACTTGTGTTATCTGTCTGCAACCCTAAGACATAGGCCACACTAGCGGGTTTTTCGCGCGTTTGCGCAGGCATTTTGCTAAAATGGAAATGCGGGAACGCTAAAATTCCCGCGATTTCCGATGCGCATGCAATTGCGCGTCCGTTCGCGTTTGGTTAACGCATGCGTTCACCCATTTTTGGTTGCGTTAGCGCATGCGGGTCCATAACGCGAAAAGGCGAAAACGCAGCGCAAAACGCAAACGCGAGCGCGAAACGCGCAAGATCGTTGCACACATTGTGTGCGATAACGCTCGCGGTTTTGCGCGCGATTCCTGTGCGTTGCAGTGTGGCCTCACCCTAACTGTTATTTTACCAGTTTATTACATTGCATTTGTTACCAAATATGTAAATAAGTTCTCTCCTTTCTGGCAAAGGTATCTATCTCCTCTCTCTGCTTAATGAGCTTTTAATTAGCTTGAGCAGTGCAGAGGCACTAGCGGTGAACAAGCAGTCAACCATTGGATGTGATGTCAACAGTCACAGCCTGAGGGAGGGGCCAGTACTGACTTGAACAGACATTCCCTTAAAGATCTATCCAACAAATTTGACCAATAACAACAAGATTCATAGCAGAGACAGAGAATGATAACTTAAACTAAATGAAATGACAAGGATATAAAATAATCCACTAATTAATTAAGAGTATGAGTTTAAAAGAAAATTAAGGTGAATGGTGGCAAAATGGGCAAAATAAACCAATCAAAGACCTGTTAGTCACGGCACAAAATATGTGCCAGCCAAATCTCATTATATAAGAGCCTGGAAAATTGGCAAAATATTTGTTTTGTGGTCTTACAGTTTATTTCCAGGAAAAAAAATCTTGAATAGAAAAACATTGTGTTCCACATAACAAAAATAATTTACCACTTAACCATTGTATTATATGAAGGTCCAGGTCATCCTCTTCAGCAATCTAAAATTGGCCAACAGTTGTAAAAGGACTGCCACATGGGGAGGAGGACAAACTTGCAGGGGGACGGGGCTCTGGCAGTTACACCCGTGATTAAAGGAATTATTTTGATATCTGCAATTTCTTCACTGACAATTAATGGAGTAATACAGAAGTGCTCTCTCGGCTATGCTTCCAACCTTTGCACTATTTTCTCTAAAACAGGCCCCATTAAATTGTCAGCTTGCCAAACCTTGATAATTAGAGATGTTCGAAACTGTTGAGTTTCATTCACGTTTCGAAGATTCAAATTTTCCGGAAAATTCGAAGATTCCAAAACGGACCCATGAAGTCTTGGGAGAAAAAAAATGTGAAAGGTTTTCTGTCCATTTTGAGGGACAAATAGTAATATTCGGTTACTGTAAATGACACAGAGACCTGGGGAAATGGTCTGGGGAACCTGTAGATATAACCAAAACTAATTTTAAAACTATCTTTCCCATGATCGAGCGTTTTCGAGCTTCCGTGTTCCATTTTTGAGAGTTACTGAAATTGATCATTACTTTGATTTTAGATAACCGTCTACTTTCAATTTTGTAAAACCGTTATACTTTCAATTTTAGATATACGTCTACTTTTGATTTTAGATAACCGTCTACTTTCAATTTTAGATAACGTCTTCTTCGATTTTAGTAACCGTTCTCTAACTTTCAATTTTAGATAACCGTCTACTTCAATTTGATAACGTCTACTTTCGATTTAGATAACCATCTACTTTCAATTTAGATAACGTCTACTTTCGATTTTAGATAACCATTACTTTCGATTTTAGATAACCGTCTACTTTCAATTTTAGATTGTTCTACTTTTGATTTTAGATAACCGTCTACTTTCAATTTAGATAACCTTACTTTCGATTTAGAAACCGTCTACTTTCAATTTAGATAACAGTCTACTTTCGATTTTAGAAACCGTATTTCAATTTTAGATAACCGCCTACTTTCAATTTTAGATAACGTCTACTTTCGATTTTAGATAACCATCTATTTCAATTTAGATAACCGTCTACATTCGATTTTAGATAACCATTACTTCGATTTTAGATAACCGTTACTTTCAATTTTAGATAACGTCTACTTCGATTTAGATAACCGTCTACTTTCATTTTAGATAACGTCTACTTCGATTTAGATAACCGTCTACTTCAATTTAGATAACGCTCTACTTGATTTTAGATAACGTCTACTTTCGATTTTAGATAACCGTTACTTCGATCTTAATAAGAATCGAAGATTCGAAAAATCCGATTTCCATGAATTCCGGGAGTTCTGAAAGTTTTGTCGGGACTTAAAACCCTCAGATTCAATTCGAAAATGGGTTCTATTCAAACCCACTTTACTGTTACATCTCTAATGATAATAGGTTGCTAGGTCATCAGCCAAGTTGCCCTATGGAGCTATATGGGTCTAGCACAAAGCCCTGGGTTGCTCATTCAAGATGTGCCCCTGATTTTATGGCCTTTCTGGGTGTATCCTGATTCTGAGATACTGTGTACACTTAGGTGGGTACACACTAGCATTATTTTCAGTGATTGACCGATTTGGGTAAAAATAGGTGGTGTGGGGGGGTGGGGTGGGCCGCGACCGACCTCAATCATCCGAACGGACGATCGGACATGTCAAAAATCACTATCAATCGTGCAGTTCCCTATGGAGCCACACAGTCGATCGTTCGCAAATTCGGCCGAGCGGAGTGCTCGGTTGGGACAAATTTCCATCCATGTGTACCAAGCCTTAGATACGGTATCCTTATTCTGAGATACTATGTATCTTTTCTGTGATACTGTGATCCTTATTCTGATATACTGTGATCCTTATTATGAGAAACTGGTTATGGAGATACTGTGTATCCTTATTCGAGATACTTTGTATATGGAGATACTGTGTATCCTCATTCTGAGATACTGTGTATATGGAGATACTATGTATCCTTATTTTGAGATAGTGTGTATCCTTATTCTGAGATACTGTGTACACTCAGATACTGTGTATCCTTATTCTGAGATGCTGTGTATATGGAGATACTGTGTATCCTTATTCTGAGATACTGTGTATATGGAGATACTGTGTATGTATCCTTATTCTGAGATACTTTGTATATGGAGATACTGTGTATCCTCATTCTGAGATACTGTGTATATGGAGATACTTGTACTTATTTTGAGATATGTGTATCCTATTCGAGTACTGTGTATCTATTCTAAGATACGTGTACTTAGATACTGTGTTCCTTATTCTAAGATGCTGTGTATATGGAGATACTGTGTATCCATTCTGAGATACTGTGTATCTATTTCTGAGATACTGTGTATCCTTATTCTGAGATACTGTGTTTGCATATGCTGAGATACTGTGTTCCTTATTTGAGATACTGTGTATCTGTAGATGCTGTGTATCCTTATTCTGAAATACTTTGTATCCTCATTCTGAGATACTGTGTACACTTAGATATGTGTATCCTTGTTCTGAAAATACGTGTGGACTACAAAATTATGAAAACTTATATACTGTGTATCCTTATTCTGAGATACGTGTATCTGAATATACTGTGTATTCTTTTCTGTGATAGTGTATATGGAGATACTGTATATCCTTATTCTGAGATAATGCGATATGGAAATACTGTGTATCCTTATTCTGAGGACTCGCTCATATCGAGTGTCGGTTGGGACAATATGTCCATCCATGTGTACCCAGCCTTAGATACTGTGTATCTTATTCGGAGATACTAGGTATCCTTTTTCTGTGTATACTGTGTATCCTATTCTGAGATACTGTGTATATGGAGATACTGTGTATCCTTATTTTGAGAATTTTGTATATGGAGATACTGTGTATCCTCATTCTGAGATACTGTGTATATGGAGATACTTGTATCCTTATTTTAGATAGTGTGTATCCTTATTCTGAGATACTGTGTATCCTTATTCTGAGATACTGTGAATAAGGAGATACTGTGTATCCTTATTCTGAGTTACTGTGATATGAGGACACTGGTTATCCTATACTGAGATACTGTGTATATGGAGATACTGTGTATCCTTATTCTGGGATACTGTGTATACTACTAAATACTGTGTAAAATATATACTGTGTATCATTATTCTGAGATACTGTGTATATGGAGATACTGTGTATCCTATTCTGAGATACTTGTATATGGAGATACTGTGTATCCTCATTCTGAGATACTGTATATATGGAGATACTGTGTATCCTTATTTTGAGATGTGTGTATCCTTATTCTGAGATTACTGTGTATCCTTATTTTGAGATCTGCTGTACACTTAGATACTGTGTATCCTTATCTGAGATGCTGTGTTATGGAGATAATGTGTATCCTTATTCTGAAATATGTGTATCATATCTGAGATACTATGTATATGGAGATACTGTGATCCTTATTCTGAGATACTGTGTATATTGAGATACGGGTATCCTTATTCTGAGATACTTTGAATATGGAAATACTGTGTATCCTCATTCTGAGATACTGTGTTCCTAATTTTGAGATACGTGTATACCAAATACTGTGTAAACTTATATACTTCGAATCATTATTCTGAGATACAGTATCTCAGAATAATGATCACAGTATATAAGTTTACACAGTATTTTAGAATATACAGTATCTCAGAATAAGGATGCACAGTATATAAGTTTACACAGTATCTCCATATACACAGTATCTCAGAAAAAGATAGACAGTATATAAGTTACAGTATCTCAGAATAAGAATACACAATATCTCCATAGACACAGCATCTCAGATAAGGATACACAGTATTTATTGTACACAGTATCTCAGAATAAGGAACACGTATCTCAGAATAAGGATACACAGTATCTCCACATCATACTTTCGATTTTAGATAACCGTCTACTTTCAATTTTAGATAACCGTCTCTTTCAATTTTAGATAAACCGTCTACTTTCGATTTTCACTAAAAATCGAAAATTCAAAAAATCCTGGTTTTGTGAATTCGGGAGTTCCAAAAGTTTTGTCGGGACTTCCAACCCTCAGATTTGATTTGAAAATGGGTTCTATTCGAACCCACATTACTGTACATCTCTAATGATAATAGTTTTCTAGGTCATCAGCCAAGTGCCCCTATGGAGCTATATGGGTCTAGCACAAAGCCCTGGGTTCCAAATTCAAGATGGGCCCCTGATTGGCATTTCTGGGTGTATCCTTATTCTGAGATCTCTTGCACTTGTATAGTGAGATACTGTGTACACTAGATACTGGTATCCTATTCGAGATGCTGTGTATATGGAGATACTGTGTAAACTTATATACTGTGTATCCTTATTCTGAGATACTGTGTATCCTATTCTGGATACTGTGTATATGGAGATATTGTGTATTCTTATTTTGAGATACTGTGTATATGGAGATACTGTGTATATAGAGATACTGTGTATCCTTATTCTGAGATGCTGTGTATATGGAGATACTGTGTAAACTTATATCTGTGTATCTTATTCTGAGATACTGTCTATCTATTCTGACATACTGTGTATATGGAGATACTGGGTATCCTTATTCTGAGATACTTTGATATGGAAATACTGTGTTCCTTATTTTGAGATGTTGTGTACACTTAGATACTGTGTATCCTTATTCTAGATGCTGTGTATACTAAGATACTGTGTAAACGTATATACTGTGTATCTTATTCTAAGATACAGGTATATGGAAATACTGTGATCCTATTTTGAGATACTGTGTTATGGAGATACGTGTATCCTTTATTGAGATACTGTGTGTATATGGAGATACTGTGTATTGGAGATACGTGTATCCTTATTCTAAGATACTGTGTATATGGAGATACTGTGTATCCTCATTTGAGATAATGTGATGATTGTGGAGATCTGGTATCCTTATTCTGAGTACTGTGTACCCTTATTCTGAAATACGTGTAACATTAGAACTGGTGATCCTTATTCTGAGATTCTGGTATGGAGTACGTGTATCTTTATTCTGAGATACCGTATATATGGAAATACTGTGTATCCTCATTCTGAGATACTGTATTAATGGAAATACTGTGTATCTCATTCTGAGATACTGTGTATATGGATATACTGTGTATCCTTATTCTGAGATGCTGTGTATATGGAGATACTGTGGATCCTTATTCTGAGATATTGTGTATATGGAAATACTGTGTATCCTTTTTCTGAGATGCTGTGTATATGGAGATACTGGTATTCTTATTCTGAGATACTGTAAACTTATATACTGTGTATCCTTATTCTGAGATAATGTGTATATGGAGATACTGTGTATATGGAGATACTGTGTATCCTTATTCTGAGATACTGTGTTTCCTTATTCTGAGCTACTGTGTACACTTAAATACTGTGTATCCTTATTCTGAGATGCTGGTGTATATGGAGGGGCTGTGTATCCTTATTCTGAGATACATGTATCCTTATTCTGAGATACTGTGTACACTTAG